>CAUYSK010053308.1:0-61962 GCA_963575035.1 Avahi laniger
TTTTTGATAAAGGCCATTCTCACTGGAGATAAGTGGTATCTCATTGTGGTTTTGATTTGCATTTCCCTGATGATTAGAGATGTTGAGCATTTTTTCATATGTTTTCTGGCCATTATTTTATCTTGTTTTGAAAAGTTTCTGTTCATGTCCTTTGCCCAGAAAACCCAGATTTTAACCCAAACTTTGTCACTAACTCACTGGATGATGTTAGCCGGGATTCTTCCTCTCTTTGTGTCAAGTATTCTGACTTATAACATACGGAGTTTTGAATAAATTATCTGTAAAGACCCTTCCACATCTCATAGTCCATCATTTGAATATTTGTTAAGCACCAGCCCTGAGCGGGGCAGTGTTCTGGATCCTGTAGGAGGAGCTAGTGCACACCGTTGGTTTTTTGGTAAAGACCTGCCATTGCATTCAGTTCAAGGAGAAACAGTTATACATTAGGCTAACAAATCATGGCCAAAAGAAATTGGCTCTATGTGAATAGAATGTTAGTAATTAGCACATTAATTGTTTAAATGCAAATGCTTATAAAGTGCTTAAAAGAACCACTTCTGCTAAATAGGTTGAGCAATCCTCTTGCAATTGCATTTATCCTTTTAAGTTGTTTAGCTGCTGCTTTTTTTCTATAGACTGTTATTATAACTACTCATGATTTATGCTCTGCCTCCTCCAGAAAGGGATTTGAGGCAGCTTAAAGGAGAAAACACATACAAATCATGACAATTAAAATTTTTTAAAGGGAAAATAAAAGACAACAGAAAGCATTTATAAAAGGGGAGCTAGGCTTTCCAAATACCTGGGAAAAGTTAGTTACTGTACTTGATCCCCAGGTTAACTGTACTTCCTTTGCTCTCAGAACACAAAGGTAGCCAGGAGTGATACCTTTATACCAGACTACTGACATTCCATAAATACAACCAAGCATCTGCTATGTGCATAGTCCTATGGAAAGCGGGATTCCTTCCCTTTAAGGACAAGCGGAAAGATAGACTGCAGACAAATTCTTAGGATACTATGCAATTAGTGCACATTTTCAGTGGTCTCCAAATTATTTTGATTATGCACTTCTATAAAAAAAATATTTGGGGCATGTACCTCTCCAATATGTGTATATTTATTTATATATAAATTATATATGTGAACTACTGTATTAGGATATTGTGTACATCATGAAACAAATGAAAAAGAAATGAATGTGTTTGAAATAAAAATAAATATAAACATTTCTAATATTATCTTCCCACATTCCAATGGCATGGCTTTATTTGGAATAGAATGTTTATAAGCAGAACATTAGTTGTTTAAATGCTAACGAATGAATGAATGAATGCTTTAAAGTGCTTGAAAAGAATGTCTTCTAAGTGAGTAAATCAATTCATTTGCAATTGCATTTACCTTTATAAGTTGTTTAGCAAATGTCTTTTTCTTTGAAAACAAACATTTTTGAAAACAATTTTTGATTTATAGCAGTTGCAAACATAGTGTGAAGAATTCATATATATCCTTCCCAGCTGCTCCTAATGCTAACATCTATCAATTACCTTTTTTTATAGATTTTTATCACCTGAAACATTCCTTGGTCTATCTTCACTTTATCCTTCTTTGGGGACCATTAAGGACCATTAACTTTTTTCCCCTATATTCTATTTTTTATACAAAAATGTAAAGTGTAATGTATGTACAGCAAAATGCAAAAATCTTGAGTCGCCCAAGGCCAAGATCAGATCCCTAGGAAGTTCACAGAGGTACCTACTAAAGCCTGCAGTGGGCTGTTTGCTCCCTGGGGACCACTGCCAGTGGGATCACAGCCCAAAAGGTATGGCTCTAGCTCTCTTGTTCACAGCTGTAACTTCAATTTCTAGAAAAACATCCAATGCAGACAAAGCATTTAATAAATACTTATTAACTGACTGAGTGACTCAGAAAACAAAATTTTCTCCAAATATATTAGAAAGTAGAGGGGAACTATAATAATTTTTTTCCTGTTACATGTTACATGTTCAAATGAAAAAAACAGGGCTTTATTAGTCACAGAAAAGGAGTGGAGGCCAATGAAATTTTGTCTTTTTTAAGGAATTACAAATCAGCTGGCATCAGAATTCCAACTTATTCCAGTGATGGTTTAGAGTTCTTTGTAAGTGGGTGTCCTGAGCAGGTGCCTGCCTGGCCTGCCCCTTGACCTGGCTTAGGTACCCATGAGACTCATCCGTTTCTTCTGTCTGGGCTTAGCTCATGTGAAGGTGACTTTCTTCATCCACAGTGGTCTCTCCTTCTCTGAACTCCCAGAACTTTCCACCTGTAGCAACTATCAAATAATTGTATTACGTTCTTTTGCCCCCATGGGATCTGGATTGTTTAGTGTGTGAGGCTGTGCTAACTTGGTTTCATGTGTGTAATCCTTCCATCATCAACCACATAGCTGAGCTCCTTGAGTATAGGCCAGTGTCTTCTCATGTCTTATGTCTTGCAGATATTTCAGCATGATGATGTCAAGGTAAGATGCTGGAGTTCCCGACTGTCATGCAGCTGTTATCCAGAAAGGGTGCTGCAGGGAGGCTCATTAGCTGGTCATTCAATAACTTTCGATAGATATGCATTGAGTGCCTACTGTCTGCAGGGCACTGTTCACTGCCTTTGAGAGAGAGAGAGAGAGAGAGAGAGAGAGAGAGAGAGAGAGAGGGAGAGAGAGGGAGAGAGAGAGAGAGAGAGAGAGAGAGAGAGAGAGAGAGAGTGTGTGTGTGTGTGTGTGTGTGTGTGTGTGTGTTTGTGTTTTAGAGGGAGTGATCAGGGGTGGCCTTTCTGATATGTTCACGTGTGAGCAGAGCGAAGACCTGAATGAAGTAAGAAAATGAGGCATGAGGATGGCTGTAACAGTAGTCAAGGCAGAAAGAACAGCCAGTGCAAATGCCCTGGGGTAAGAAAGCTAACACTAGACTAGTAAAGACTTCCCTTGGTTTTCATGTTTAGAACAGTTTCAATCAGCTCCCCTCAGAGCTAGAGAGCCCTTCATCTCTTTGCACTTCGGAGTCCTCACCAGCTCATTAGGTGAGTAGATTGGACCAGATTTCCAAGCTAACATTTTTGTGACTTTATGGAAAAACTATTCTATAATGGAGAAAACACATTTTCTCTCCTGCAGCTGAGACGCGTGCTCTCCTCTCATATACTTCACTTCGTTTCCACCCCCCATCCCTCACTCACACACTTCACTTGTCTTTATTTTGGAATCACGCTAAGCAACATTTTATGAATGCATTTAACACAACCATGGTGTCAGGGTCATGCATGAACAGTCGCCCAAGTGGTCGAAGTTGAATAAGCCAGTGGCACCGTCTGCTCTGTCCCCAACACATACACTCCTGGGGGTCCTGAGGTCTCTGCCCTAGAAGATTCTAACGTGGTCACCTCCTGTGGTGACCTGTCTTAAGGATCCTCTTTCCAGGATTGCCTGGCTGTTTGCTACAGAGACACCTGGTAAAGGTTTCACTGGAAATTTTTCACACTGAATTTTGGATCACTATATCTTCAGGCATGATTTCCTTTAATTTGGAGCACTCTGTTTATTTGGATTGAAACGAAACACGTGGGTTTGGTTTGTTTGCTTTTAGATCATGAAATGATAATTTAGCAGTTAATGGGCAAAGAAGACCTTCTCACCTTGGCTGCCAGGAACTTTTTGGAAGCCTCTGTTTCCTACAAGGGTAACTTGCCTGACGCTAACTCACCTGGCTCACACCCTCGAAGGTGTGGTCCTGATGGGTCTGGGGAAGCCATGGCTGACAGGGCTTCCTTGGGATGACTTCTTGGCACAGATATCCTGCCTCCCGGTATCCAGCTCAGAGACTTTCCTTAGGATAGGACAAGAGTGAAAGGCAAACCAAAGACTGTAAGCTACTTCTTGATGTTTCCTGCAAATGCTGGAGTGTCTATTATTTTCATATATTGGGGTGTATTAAGCAAATTTCCCATTTTCAGAATGGCTGAAGGTGAATTTCTGTTCTCTTTATGCATCTCTGGTAAACCAGAGTCACATCCCCAATCCCCAAAGAGGAGCAAGATACTTCCCCCAACAAACTTAGCCTTGTTCCCAGCCTGAGGCTTACCCAGACATTGGTATCTTCCTCCACCTTGTTCGTGAAGTGTAACAGTTTAATATTCTCTTCTGTCTGACTCCCAACATCACTCCTCATATTGCTGCTTTCTCAGCTTGGATTTTCTCTTCTTACTCTTTCAGGAGTCAGGGATCCTTGGACCATCTCTCATCAAAACTGCTCACATAAATTTTACAGTTTTATGGGACATGATAATTCCTCAAATCTCGCCTATGGACTATGGATTCCAGATTAAATGCCCCTAAAATTATCCTGTTTTCCCTGTTTATAGACCCCGTTGGGCCATAGGAAGAACAGTTCCCGGTTGCTCCTGTAATTAATTACCACAAACTTGGTGGCTTAAAACAACACAAATTTGTCATCTGAAACTTCTGGGACTGGAAGTCCTAAAACCAACATGTCAGCAGGGCTGTGTCCCTTTTGGAGGCTCTCAGGGAGAATCTGTGTCCTTGCCTTTTCTAGCCTCTGGTGGCTGCTTGTATTCTTTGGCTTGTGGAGGGAAGGAAGCCATAGATGTTCTCGAAGGCAGCAGGGCTACATCTCCACATCTCTCTCTGCCTCTGCCCTCTGCTCCCACTGGTACACCTCCTTCTCAGACTCTGGCTCTCATGCCTCCTTCTTTCCCTTAAAAGGACTCTTTTGCTTAAGTGAGCTCACCAGGATAGTCTCCCATCTCAAGATCTTTAACTTGGGCACATCTGCAAAGTCCCATTTACCATAAAAGGTAACAAGTTCACAGGCTCCTGGGATTAGGACGTGGACTTCTTTGGGAGGCCGCTATTCTGTCTACTACACTGTCCTTAAACCCAGGAAGCTCTCTTCAGACCACTCAAAATCCAGAACTAGGGAGACTGGTCCACCCTCTTCCCTACACAGGCCCCATTTTCTCTCTGAGGAAGTGCATCTTGCCCTGGTGAGTGACCTTCTGCCCTTTGGACACTCCCTCTTCCCATGGGGGTAAAGGCCCTTGCACACTTCCCGGAGATAACTGCGTAAAAACTCAATTGGTGAGGCTAACATCTGACCAGCAAGAAATACATACACATGGCAAACAGTGCAAATTTCCTCCTATAAACTAAGATCAGAGCAAGAGGGGAAAGAGAAGGAATTGATCATTCTGTACTCACTATGTGCGAACCCACTCAGTAACAGGGACTATTTCTTGGGGCCTCATCCAGGAAGAGGGGTTAGGGGACAATACTGGTATGACCGTACAATTTTTGTCCATACCACCGAAGCTCCTTTCCCCTTCAACACCTTAGCTTCCTTTTTCCTACCTGATTCAGTAGTCCCAGGACCAGAGCTCCAACTGTGGATACCACAGTAGGGACAATCCCTAAGCAAGAAACTATAGCTATACTTTTGAACCTTTATGTCAAAATTACCAAGGGCCTGATAGGGTGAACTGTGCCTTCACACCATTTGACAAAATTGGCTTAAACAGTGAATGCTGATATATGATTGTCTAGTGGTTGAGATAGGCCACTATTCTGCACGTGCATAAACTCACCCTACTGAATGGAAATGAACTGAAGGAGAGGCACCTGCTAGACCAGTATTGCTGCGGGCATTGTGGATCATCAGCACAGTAGCTGAAACTAACATCCCTTTCAAAGGTGGAAAAGTTTGGATAAAAACCAACGATAAATGGAGAGAAGGAAGAATAGAAGCTGAGGGCAAATGAATGAATGAATGGGTTATGCAACAAGGGAAATCCAGTACCGCAATGGTGCCTTGCAAGAGTTGACACTGTCTTCTAGCTCCACTCAGATGCCTGAAAGGGTGAAGCCATATGTTGTCAAGGTCACTCTTGCTTTTGGGGGCCTGACAAGGTTGAATGAAAGCCTGCAAACCTGAGTGGCATTGCTCTGGGAGACATTCTGGGCATATGATAGGATGATGAACTGGGAAAAATTGGTAATGAATGAGTGGGACTCCAGCAATTTGCCAGGATCTTTTGACTCCTACCTTTCAGGTTACATCTGCTGCCACACTGCGATCTGGTGTGGCACTGGCATCGTTGGTGAGACACAACTACCTTATGCGCGTAAGTCTTAGGACAGCACTGCTGTTGATGATCAAATGTATTGGGGGACTGAGGTGAAGCCTCCTCAGGATGTAATACTGATGGAAAATGACTGGGGAAGAACTAGATTTAGTTAATCTTCAGCTAATTTCTATGCTGAATAGTTAGGCACAAGTTTATTGTAAGGTGTGAATAGCAGTAGAACAAGTAATCATATTAGGACAAAAATATGAAAATGTATGTAATGGCTTTATAGAATGGATTAGTTGTTTTTTTCTTAATTAAACTTTACTTTTTTAATTGACAAATAAAAATGATATGCATTTGTCACATACAATGTGATGTTTTAAAATAAATATACGTGGTGAAATGGCTCAATTGAACTAATTAAAACATGCATTAATTCATGTATTCAGGATTTTTTTGTGGTAAGAACACTTAAAGTCTACTCTGAGTGGTTTTCAAAGTATAATACATTGTCATTAACTGTAGTCACCATGTTGTACAATAAGTTTCTTTAACTTATTCTTATCTAGCTGAAGGTGTTTCTTTAAATCTATCCCAGCCTCACCCTGGCTCCCCAAATGTCAGACATGTTCATACTGATACTACTGCAGTGTCTGTGATGTAAATGCTACACTAATTGTTGATACTCAGGCAAATATGACTGTTTTGTTGTAAGAGAGCCTTAGCCAAAAGCCAAAAGAGGCCTGTGTAACAAACGTAATAAAGAATTAACCTGATCCAAAGAGAGATTTGGCCTTTTCCCTCAGCTCCTGGTAGGCGTCTCACTTGTCCTCTCTTTGTTTACCTGAGGGCCTTGGGCCACACTGGTTGGTCTAACATGATGTGATTTGTGGTGGGGACTTCTGGGCCATGTAGTATCTGCTTAACCTCCAGAAGGGCTGGAGAATAAGGGTCAGCAGGCGATGGTCACGTAGCTGATGATATCTTCATGGTCAAGCCCCAGTAAAAACTCTGGACACTGAGGCACAGGTGAGCTTCCTGGGTTGGCATTGCTCAGTGTGAATTGTCACACATTGTTGTCAGTAGTCGTGGCTGTCTGTGGCTCCACTGGGAGTGAACAACTCTGCACGTGGAACTCTCCTGAACTCTGCCCCATGTGTTCTTGCTGTGGCTGATGTTAATCTGTATTCTTTCACTGCGACATGCCATCACTGGAAGTGTACAACTTCCAGCGAGTCCTTCTAGCGAATGATCAAAACTGAGGGTGGTCTTGGGGACCACAGAACTTGCAATGGTGCCAAAAGTGGGGGTGGCTTTGGGGACTTCCTGACTTGAGGGTGCACCCCAACTCTGCCCTCTCTGAAACCCAGGTCCTGTTCTCAGCTGGAACTGAGATCATGGCTGGTAGACTACCTCTGTCCTAGGTGTTACTGAAATTTCACAAAGGCCTTCATGACTTCAACCCAAAGGAGAGGCAAGAGCAGGGCTATTTGGCTATGTCTGGCCATGGGGGAAGCAGCATACTGAGACTCTATATGATGACAGGTAGATAGTTGCCATTTGTACCCAAGGCAGGCTGGCCTCAAGCACCCTGCCTGTAACCCAAAAACATTATCCAAGTTCCTTGTTTGGTTTGGTTAACTTTAAAAACATTTTTGCACATTAAATGGGGCATATTGGCCAGCTCAGCTACCCATGGACAATGCTAAACTATAATCACAGAGGACTCATTGTATGCTGGCCACCTGACAGGTTTTCTCATTTAATCCATGAATAATCCTGTCACTGTACATGACTCTTAACTTTCTCTCATAGAGGAGAAATGGAGGCAGAGGCACTTCAGTGGCTTGCCTGAAGACCAGCTACTGGCATGCATGGTCACTCTGCTCTCTGCCCTCTCTCACTGGGCTGCCTCCTCTGTGATGTTTCAGTTGGAGCAATTGTGGTTAACTACAGCAGAGAGATGTCAGTAAGCCACTCAGTCTGTCTGCAGTGAAGTCAGGAAACAAATATCTGTTGATTGATTGACATGAGGAGGCACAGCCCCTGCCCTTGGGTGTGAGTGGATTGCAGTGGAGTGGGGACGACGGGCAAGGAGTTGGTCTTCTAGAACTTATTCAGTGCCAGGTTCTTGACCTAGAGGATTTTGTTTAATCTTCGTAATCCTGGGAAAGGTCACTAACTATTTTACAGATGAGGTAAAGATAACCTCAGGTTACAAAGCCCTGCTCTAACTAAAAGTACATTATGGGCTGAATTCTGTGCCTCACAAATTCACATGTTGAAGTCCTAACCCTCAGTACCCACGAATGTGGCTACATTTGGAGACAGACTCTTTAAAGAGGTGATAATGGTAAAATGAGGCCATTAGAGTAGGCCCTGCTCCAATATGGCTGGTGTCATATGAGAAGAGGAGATTGGACACAGGCACACGCAGAGGGATGACCACGTGAAGGCATACGGAGAAGACAGCCACCCACAAGCCAAGGAGGCAGGGGCCAGAATGAAACCAACCTTGCCAATGCCTTGCTCTTGGATTTCCAGCCTCCAGAACTGTGAGATGATAAATTTCTGTTGTGCAAGCCACCCAGTCTGTGGTAGTTAGCCCTGGCAGCCCTAGCAGACTGATGCAAGGTATGATGGGGATTTGGACCCAAGTGTGAATAATTCCGCAGCCCTGGCTGGCCCTTTCTGTATACCATGGAAAAGATCAGCCAGAGATGTGGGAGGCAGCCAGGCAAGAGCCAAATGAGTGATGTGCATGGCGATGAAATTTGATGGTGGGAATGGTGGGTAGGGGTGAGATCAGGAAGTCCTTCTGGACAGGGTGAACCTTGAACTGGGTGGGAATATCTGGATGTCCTGGGTACAGATGAGTGGAGGGGAAGGAGGAGGGCATCCCAGGCCAGTGCATGGCTGGTTTTGCTGGATCCCAGAGCCACCATTCCTGCTGTCTAGATTGCCATTTGGCTAGACAAGCACACATGTGGCCACAGTGCTGAAGAATGTTGGCCCCAACTGAGCATGAGGAGATGGTCTGTAAATCAGGAGTCTCCTTTATGGACAAATTTTTCTCCTCGAGCCCAGAAGAGGACTAAGAACAAAGAAAACAGCAGCTTCTCAAATTTATTAAGAGGCAGAGAGTGTGAGACCGAGAGGCACTGGCAGAAAAAGGACAATTAACCCCAGAACCAGGCCTTGGAGAAAGGAAGCTGACAGCAACCCAGCCACAGATGCACAGAGCATGGGAATGCGGGGGAGGGGTCCCCAGGCCGACACGCAATGTATCAAATGTAATAAGTCCTGGGAGGCCACTCCAGTCCCCTGTCCCCTCAGCCCCACACTATGCCAAATAGCAAAAGCAGATGTTTTGCAAACTGGCAACAACTCGGAAGCCTTTTCTGGTGATGGGCAAAAGAGGCAGAGACTGCCAAGAAGGGGGTGGGGAGAAGTCTTTTGAAAGAGATCCAAATATCAGTGCACCCGAAACCTTATTCCGAGTTCCTCCAACAACAGAAAAAGAGGGATTCAATTTAGCTTGGACAAGGAGAGAAGATCTATTATAACATGGAAGACATTCAAACACGATAGGAGAACAGAGCAACATTTCAAATTGCTGTGATGGATTCAGCCTGACCCATTTCTTTCAAATACCAAGCTGACAGAGCCAGTTGCAATACTTCACGGTGGGGCAGCGAGGCGGGGCTCGGAGGAGAAGGCACCCTTTACGCCTTTGCAAATGTGGTCTCTCCACACTTCATCCTGAGCCTTGGACTTTCCAGTGCAGGGCAGGAGAAACCACCCCGGCTTCGAGCACGTTCTTGGTAAAGGTCATTGCGAGGGGTGGCACAGGCTCTCCAGAGCAGCAGTGGCATTGTCTTCAGCCTAGAGGCCGCGTCCACAGAGTGACCGTTCGGTCTGGTGGCCTTGCAGGAAGGGGCACTGACACATGTGCACTGATCAAGGCCTTCTTCAGGTAGAGGAGCATCTGAGGTCCCGTAAAGGGCTAGACTAGAAGCCAGGAGGTTTGGGGCTGGGCTCTAGGCGATTCTTGGTCCCCTCTGCTTTGTCTTCCTGACTTCTGCAATGGGGAGGACATTACGCAAGTTCTTTATAGAGCTGCTCACTCCTTCTCTGATCCACCTTGTGGCAGAGCGGGAAGCACTGCAGAGTCCCTGCTGGCGGGAGCTTATCTTTGGTGGAGCGGGTGGTGGGCAGACAAGACGGTGAGGAAATGTGCCATGTGGGCTGGGGAAGGCAGAGCAGGGCTGGGACCCTGGAGCGTCTCCAAACAGATCAGATCAGCGACGTGACTGAGCCAGTGCGTGATGCTGCCCTGTCACCACTGGAGAGCAGCTGGATGAGGACAGTCTTTGACCCCGAGTGGGCAGAAATGAACTTGATGGAATGCTCTCTAAAGGGAAGGAAAAACCAGAATAAATAAGATGATCCTACCAGTTTTGTTGTGGAATCTGTTGTGATGACATTTTCTTGAAACAATCTGGGGATGAGCAGAATGTTTCAACGTAATGGCACTGTAACCATCGATGTTTCGGTCACATTCTCGTGCAAGTCTATCATCCTAATTCGTGCATGGAGATCTGGCTCAGATCTCTACCTTGTCGTTCTTATTGATGGGAAGGGAAGGGACAATTTTTGGTTGCCTTCCAAGTTAATACAAAATAATAATCAAGGCTTTTTCATTTAATTCTCACCTCAAGTCTATGAGGTAGACAGATGTTAGCATAGAACTTTATGGATAAGGGACATGCAATAATTTGTCTAGAATTACGTAGTTACTAAGTAGCAGAGTTCACATTCAAATTCTAGAGCACTTGAGTATTCCTTTTAATAAAATTCTCACGAATTTGAGATGGTAAGACTGAAAATTGAACAGCAGTCCAAGGGAAATAAAATTTTCACCCATTATTTCTGGTTTGATGGTGTCTGTTTTGTCATCACGGAAACCACTGAATTTATTTCCACTGCTTTCTGGTTTTACCAGGTTGTCAGATTCTAGAAAATTGCCTTAATGTCTCACCTATTCAAGCATCAAGTTAATTATAACAATAACCCCTTTTGGCCAATACTGATCTTAGAGTATGCAAAAAAAGAGACAATGAGTTTTTAGAAAAAGGATCCATGGTAGATATGAGTGAGGAAAAATGCCAGGCAGCTCTCATTTCTTTTTCTGTGGATTAAAATGACTAAACTCATAGGAATTTGTATAAATGAGAAGGGTTGTAGAGAAGATGTATCTGAATTTTAGAAAGTTATTGACAAAATCTTTCAGAATCATACATGCACATTTAGAAAATGGAAGTTCTTAACCCCGAAAGTTAAATGTCTTCCCCTAATCCTGATATCTTAACTCCTTCCTTTCTTTTATTGCCAAATTTCTTAAAAATAGTTGACATTAATGTTATTAAATTTATCAATGATTTTATCTTCAACCTATTGCAATTAGATCTTTGTCCACAACTTAATCTCTAAGATCCACTGTGACCAATGGCCAATGACCAAAGCAAGGTGAATATTTCCAGACTCATTCCTTTGACATCAGTGTGTGTCATTAGTGATGAACCCATACTTCCTAAAACTTTTACTTGCTCCCAAAGGCCTAACCACTTCTGTGTCACCTGGGTGACTTCTGGCACTTCTCTCTTTGTGTGGCTCCAACCCACACAAGGTTTAGTTACCACTGTTTAGTTAAATAACATTAGTCCTTTATAACATGGTTCAAATTTTCGTTACGATGACATATTAACCTCCAATGATTGCATAAAATACAAACCCCACTGTTAGCTCTTCAATCTACAAATTATTATATAAAAAGAGGATATGCATTACCATTAGAAATGCACGTCGTCTCTTTCAAAGTCTGAGGTCACTGGTCACTGTGCATCTGTCACTTCGTTCATACGCAGACAGCAAAGCATGCTGTGGTGTTGCCTCCTTGTCTCCCAGTAAGAAACTTACATGATATTTTACAGAAACAGATAATCAAAAGATGAAATTGACCAACCAAGATGAAAGTGTAGCAAAAAACCAAAATACTGGACATGAAATTTCAATTAAATGTAAATAGCATTATAGAAGAAATAGCTGACCACAGGAATGTGGACATTTCAGCTTTACAGAAGATCCTAGAAGTACAGCCAGAGGAACTTAGTAAAGACAAATTTATCGACATAAATGAGGAAAGCAGTTGTCATGAAAAGGATGGAGATGTCCCAGAGGAAGTGACATCAGCAAAGAGCTTCACATTCAAAGAACTCTCAGAGATATTTCACAACATGGAAGGTGCAAAGGATAAAGTGTTGAAAGCCGATCCAGACTTAGAAATGAATATGAAAATTTGCCAGAGCTCAGAAAAGATGCTCTCTTTGTAACAAATTATGTACTAGAAGAAGGCAAGCATTCTTGATAGGTTTTTTTCCACAGTGAAATAAAAAACACTTGGATTCTCAGTGTTTCAAATGTTTTAAATTACAGCATATTAAATAAACATTTGTTTTACTACTACTTTTCATTTTCCCATACATTTATAGCTGACAGTAAAGAGTTTTTAATGTTTTGATAAAAAATATTTAAAGGTCACAGAACAATTGTAATTTTTTCCCAATGGTGACTGTGATTGTTTTGCACGATTTCAGCTTCTCAGTGGTCTTTACAGCACTGTGCTACCATGCAGAGAAGGACTGCTTCAATTGGCACCTCCGAGTCAGCTTGACTTTAATTTCACACGTTGCCTTAACCCCAAACCATCTCCTGCTGCATTATCGAGTCCAGTTACAGTGAGCGGACATGGGGTCCTGTAAACATGCCCTTCCTTTCCTACCTACTGCGTGGGTTAAGCCATCACGGACTCTGCTCCTCTTCCCTGCTTCTGTTATAATTAGCCCCAAGTCCAGCCCACTCCCTCTCCTAAACTTGTCGAGAATCCTGCCCGCCTCTCCACTTCCACTGTTTGGCCTTATCTTAAGTCCTTATTGTCACTCTCTTGCAACTACTTCCTAATTGTTCTTCTATCCACCAGTCTCTGTTTCAACTACAGTGCACCCTTCACACAAATGCCAGCGCTATTGATTTAGAAAAGGAATCTGGTCACGTCACTCTACTTCGTAAAAACTACTATTGACTGTTGTCCTTAATGAGCTCAGCATCTCAACATTTCTCAAGGAAATCCTGCCCCTTGAAGGCCGTATGCATTGCCTGATGATGATTTCCCTTCCGGGCTCCCTTCTCTGTCTCCTCTTCTGGTCTAACTTCACTTACACTTTAAGATCCACTGCAAGTGTTTTCTATCCAGGCAAAAGTCTTCTCGGTATTTTAGTTACTGCTTTTAATTTTACTGTTTTTTTCTGCAGTTTCACAATGCTTTAGAATTCTATGGCACATGTGTCAGGGAATATATTTATATAGCCACATTTCCCAGTAGACTGAAACTCCCCAGGGTGAGGACCTTGTGTTATTCCAAGCCTCAGTGCAATAAAACAACAGCAACAATATCATCAACATCAGTAATACTCCTTATAATTAAAAAGAGGGAGTTTTTGATGGAATAACAGGAACAAAATAATAGCCACGTGTGACCTTGGTAGACTTAATAATTTTATAAGAATGTGCTAGAAAACTTTCAACATAGATATATTTCTGCTAAACTGCTAATCAATGATGGCCATTCTCCATGTGATAAATCCAGCTAAAGGGAGTGAGCACATATCTAAAGGTATTGTTTGAAATTCAAAAGTTAAGATACCTTCTTTTAGAACATCGATGACCCCAGCAGATGCATTTAACTAATAGCTAGTCATGCAAAACTGTAATATTTTGGTAATCAGGAGGCACGTTGAAGTATAAACATATCTCTCTAGGATCAGGTGGTGGGTGTGTACTCCCATTTCCACGGAAGTCTCACTAAGGTCAATGGCAATCTCCCTTTTTAGAAGATTCCTCTCCAAGAGCCCTCTGTGAACAGGTCTGACCCACAGCTCCTGCCCGGGAGCGTTCCAGGACATGTTTATGTGGTACAGGCAAAGGAAAAGCAGAGAAATGCATTCCTGTCTGTTGCTCAGAATATAAATCTGCCACAGGAGCCCTCCGAAGACAGTTTGGCCAAGGAGTAATGAAGTGAGGGAATCTGTAGATGACCAGGGATGACACAGTAAACTCCAAATAATTCAATAGGATTAGAGAATTAGCAAGGACCAGGGTAAACTGGTGAGAAGAGATGCGTAAATTTCCCTTGGCGTAAATGAGCCGTGGGTCAGCCTATTTAGGGAAGGGAGGTGGCCGTTCTCTGAAACTGGCTCAGGTTTTAAAAGTGATGCATCTCTGAGCAAATCCAAGGGATTGGCCTTTGAAGATGAAGTCAGCATGACAAAGAAGAAGGCTGTCGATGGAATTGCAAAGGGTTCTGTCTGAAGATTGGCCGGGAACATATGCATGGCTACACCACTGCTCAGGGCAGCAGACTTGGGGGAGCAGGGCTGGCACTTACCCAGTGGCTGCATTTTCATTCTTAGCACTGCACTGGGAATCCAAAAAACCCTTGCCACACACTAACCTTTATATTACAGGATTTCTTTCCCCCTAGGACCAAGTCACCAAAAATGTTATTGGTCATACTTATAATGTTATTACCAATGTCTCAAAAAGCATTTTTTTTTCTGATTTGAAAAGTGCTTTCATGCATATTTATCTCATTTGAGTCTCACAATAACCTAGTAAAATAGGAAGATAAGATGGGCACCAACTCTAAAACTTTTGAAAATTGTACTTCTTTTTTTTCTTTCTGCAAAATATCACATGTTCATTGATCAAACTTCAGAAAATATAGGGGAGTGTTAAGAAAGAAATTTCAATCACCTGTAATCCCATCATAAAGCTACATGTCTTTCCCTTGTTATATACCACTTTGTATTCCACTTACATGTACTATTTTGCAAATTGCAATATAGTGCCTTTTATTCTTCAATGATGAAAATATTCATGAATCAATAAATACACATATAATTGTTTTTAATGACTACATGTTCATACTATTCTACTGTATTGATACACTTTGATTTAACCAATCCTCTAGTGTTGGATATTTAAATCATTTTCAATGTTAATTACTGAAAATTAATTATTAACGTTATTTTTATGTAAAAATAAATCAAATCAGTTATCATTATATTATATATAAACACATAATGATTATACAATTAGTAAGATAGTATTGCATTACATAAATACTTATTAATATTCAAAATGATAATGAGGTTAGCATCCTTGTGACTAAATCATCGAGCACTTCCATGACTATTTCCTGGGCCTTTCAAATCAGGTAGGTCCTACATTGACGCAGGCTTACCAGAGCCTACAGTTGATGAAAATGAACCTCAGATATATCTGTTCTCTTCCTGAAGTTGCAAATAACCTCTCTTTGCATCCACCATTGTTTCTCCCCCTTACTCAATTTCAGCTGCCACCCAGCTTCTAACATTTTTGGCACTAGTTCAAAAACCAACATCAGAATTGTCACATATTCTAGGCATTATGCTATACAGTAATGCGTAAGGTACAGTGCATGGGAGCTGTCCCTGTCCTCAAATTGCATGCAATTCCGCTGAGAATACAAGTTACAACAGTCTTCCAGTGTTGTGTGATTCCAGAGAGAAACCTCTAGGACAGATTGAGAAGTTAAAGAAGCTGCTCAGAGAGCTGATGGGAAACATGTGCTACATCTGGAGTGATGACTGTGAATTAGCCAGGACGTGGAGAGGGATGGGGTAGGGAGAGGGGACATTACAGGCAGAGGAAGCAGTTTTCACAATATTCCAAAGGAGATGTGAGCATGACCCACTTATTGGAGCTATCCCATTCATTGTGGCTGTTTAGGAAATATAGGTCAAGCACGGAAAGTTTCTTTCTCCACAGAAATGTTTTGTGGACACAAGACCTGTGATGAGTTGGTAAAAGAGTTTCTAGCCCTTGTAGGTGATTTTGGGTGCCAGGTGCAGCGTGTGAGAAGATCTAAAGTTGCAATTTATCTCATTGTCAGTCATGCCTGAAAAGTTTAAAGAATATTCGAGATGTGAAAATTATTATTTTTTTTTAATATGATGTAGAAATAGTGTCAAGAAACTTCATACTAGTAGAATTGTGTTAAGCCTTGGTTAATGCCAGAAAATATTGTTAAATAGGAGGTTTGTTGGCATTTTGAAAATCATGTGCTGACCTCCAGCCATCATCGCAGGTTCACTGGGAACACATCACATCAAACTAATCTTACTTCCTTTTCATCCAGGAAATGATGGTACATGGATAGTACACCTCCAGCAAAGTTACAGGATTCTAATTTCAGCAAAGCATTGGGTAGAATATTATGCATTGTCCTTGTATATAAGAGAAAAAATGTTAAATGTTAGCTAATGTGAAGCCAAAGGGAAGTATGGAAGCAAGAGACGGGGCTATAAAAACAAAATAATTATAACCGTATACTGTCTTAATAGATGTTTATAGTTCCTGTTAGGGGTGAGTTAATCATCTTGTGCTTTATGGTGGTTGAACTGCATCTGAAGGAATGAATTTTATTGTAGATACTGCATTTGAGGAGGAATGCAGATGTATTAGTGCTCAGAAGTGAAGAATCAGGATATTGTGTGACATGTAGAAGATACTAGGGTTATTGTGCATGGAGAAGAGAAACTTACAGGAAGATAAGTTTTTGAGTTTGGGGATGTCTTCAATTTATAAATTGAATCTATAATTTATACATTTATAAATTTTGCATCAATTGTGAAAAATTCTCAGCTATCATTGTCTTTAAATGCTGTTTCTTCCCCTCACTGTTCTCTCTTGGGTTCCAATGAGCTATTATGCTGTTAAATCTATCCATTTGGGTTTTTCAGTTACAGAACTTCCACTTTATTTTATGGTAGTTTTTATATTTTCAGTTTCTAATGAAATTTTCAATTCTTTTATTTTCTTGAAAATAAAAAGCATACTTATTTAAAGGTCTTTGTCTCATAACCCCAATAACTGGACACTCCATGGGTCTGATTCTATCATCTATTGTTTCTATTGATTATCAATCATTTTTTTCTCATATCTTTGTATACCTGATTTTTGTTTGACTGTGTGCTAAACATTGTACTAAAAATTATTTGTTGAAAAAATATTGGGACCAAAGATCATGTTATCTTCCTCCAGGGAAACTAACAATTATGAGTCACTTTAATCCAACTTTATATCTTGGGATTTTAGTGGATATTAAAATGGCTTGAAGGTGTCCAATGTTATGGTTGGTTTATTTCTGAAACAACTTTATTTCAAGGATATAGTTACTTCTTTAGGGCCCCAACACAAAATGAAGGACATTTACTAGCTCCATGTCCCTCCCCATTGGCTGGTTCTGAATCCAACCCCCTTATATCCTTGGCTTTATGAGATTGAAGTACTAAAAAAACCCCTTTACGTCTCATCCAGAATCAACATCTGCTCCCAGAAGAAAAGCAACCCTTACCAAAATCACCTATCTAGACTTCCATTTTCCCCTGGATCTTGGCCTGGAATGTCATTATCACCTCAGCAGCTTTTTAAAACACCTTTTTCAGCTCTTCTACCTATTTTCAGTAGGAATGTTGGTCCTAATTTTCAAGTCCATCACTGTTAGAAGCTATTAAATGAGAAAGTAGACTTGTTCTGTTTTGTCTATTGGTCAGATGAAGTCTAATGGATAGAATTTACAAAGAGGCCAAATTCACTAAACCAAAGAAGTAATTTGCTAATAATCACTGTAACAATAATAAATGGGGTGCCCATGAAATTGGAAGCTTTCAGTTGTGTCTTAGTTAAAACAATGTTTCTTCAACATTTCCTCTTTAGAATCCTTTGTGATGGAGAAAAGGGAATTTGTATCTCTTGGAAGTATGTAGATGTGGCATACATGAGATTTATTTAAGTTCTTCTAAACCTAAAAAGTATCTCAACCTACCCTGGCCCAAACAGAACTTGGGATTTCTCCCCCATTACTGTAATGGCAACACCACCCACCCACATGCCCCAGGCCTTAAACCCAGGAGCAGCCTTCATCACTCTCCTTCCCTCACAGACCACATCTAATCCATTGAAAAGAACTGTCATTTCTCCTCAAAAATAGATCCTGGACATGACTGCTTCACTTCTCACTGTCTTAGGACTACAGTCCTAGCCTAAGCCACTATATTAGTCTGCTATAGGGCCGCCATAACAAAGTACCACAAATTGGGTGGCTTAAACAACAGAAACTTATCTCCTCGCAGTTCTGGAGGCTGGAAGCCCAAGATCAAGGTGTCAGCAGGACTGGTTTCTTCTGAGGTCTCTCTCTTTGATTCACAGGTGGTCACCTTCTCCCTGTGTCTCCACATGATCTTTTCTCTGCACGTCTGTGAACAAATTTCTTCTTCTTATAAGGACACCAGTTACATTAGATTAGGGCCCACAGTAATAATCTCATTTTAATCTAATCACTTCTTTGACCCTATTTCTAAATACAGTCACATTCTGAAGTCCTGGGGGTTAGGACTTCAACATGTGAATTTCTGGGGGACACGAGTCAGCCTGTAATGGCCACCATCTCTTCCTGTTCTGGCCGCGGCAGCAGCTTCCCTCCTTTTCTTTCAGCTCAATTCCCTCTTGTCCCAAAGTCTACCCTCCACACAACTGCCAGAAGTGCAAACTATAGCACATCACGCCTGTGCTGAAAACACTGCAACGGTACCCAGAAAAATGCACATGTAGGTCGACAGGCCCTGTGCGATCACCAACCCGTCTCTGACCTCACTTCCCATGTAACACTCTACCTCAGCTGTCTTGGTCCTCCGCTGTCTCCTCCACTGTTCCCAGTTAGTGCTCAGGAATCCTGGCTATGCTGTCTTGTCTGCCTCGTCTATTGTCTTCTCTTCCAGTATCCCATGGCTGCCTTTTTTTCCTCACCATTCAGGTTTTAATTCATCTGTCATTTCCTCCTCAGTGGATCCTTCTTCATACCCTAGCTAAAACAGCAATTCTATTTCTATTGCCACTTTCTGTTACCTAACACACCTTTATTTTAGTCGTATTACTTCTAAGAATCTGAAATTGTAATATGCATTTACTCGTTTATATGGTTGCTGTCTGGCTCACCCTACAGAATGAAAAGCCCCTTGAGGACAGGACCCTGCTTGTCTGGACTCTGCAGCCCCCATACCTGCTGCAGTGCCTGCCACAGTAGACACCTGACATATTTGTTCACTGCCTGATTCCAAGAGCACAGAGATTCAAAAATCTCTTCCCTCCCCCTTATTGTAAAGTTAATTATTATGGGCCTTTTCTCATCTCCCACAGATTGACATGCTCCCTGGCATAATCCTCATATCCTTGGGGGATAAACGAACCCTTATTCCAAAAGCATAAAGAATTAGGCTAGATATGAAGTGGCAAATAAATTTCTTCCTCTATAGCAACACGGAGTAGTTGGAAGTGGTTGAGAAGGATTTTGAGACTCCACCTGAGCTCATCTGGAGAGTTGTGATCAATCAGCAATGTCTGCCACTAGCACTCTATGGGACAGAGTAGGCTCAGATGCTGCAGGCTAAGCGTGGCCACAGCACCCACTAATGTACTCAGAGCTTGTTCTACAGTCAGTCATTAATGGTGCTCCAGGAAAAAACTTCACAAGCATAGATTCATGTAATCATGGGGTTCATTGCAAGTTATGCTAGTTGGAGACTAATTCTCTGAGGGAACTTGACTTACCCCACCTTCTACTAGACGAAGGTAAATAAACTTAGGCAATCAGTATGAATGATTAAGAATTCTAAAATATTTTCAAGAATGGAGTATTTTTCAACTTTTAAGTAATCTTGCTTACGTTTTCTATCTTTGGCCATCATTTCACCAACCAAAGATAGAAAATGTGCACCAGAAATCAGGGTGGGGAACTTGTGACCTTCTGATTTCAAGATTGTTCTTTTGTAAGCACCAAAGGAAACAAGAAAATCTTCATCTTTCTCTGCTTGCACCCCTTTTAATAAAAGGATTTGTTCTATAAAATTTGGATTCAGTCAAAAGGCCACACTTACGGACCTAGAAGGCCACATGTAGCCTTAAGGCCGCATGCCCTTTTTTTAGTTTTTTTAATGAAAATAGAGTATAATTTCTCCTCTTCATTCATAAATCCCAAAGTTGGCACACAGCCTCTGAGTATCCATGTGCAGGCACGTTAGGGCACAGATGTGAAAGAATATTGCTCTATCCTCCACATGCCCCGGTCCAGTGGCAGAAAGACGGTTACAGGGGCCCATGGTAAGTTCTGTGCTGCGTTAAACGTCACAGACACTGTTGAGCTTGGAAACAGAAATCTAGCTGCTCTTCAGTCCTTCTGTTCTTCAGGCTAAATAGCACCATTTCCTTTAACCTTTCTTCAAAATCACATCAGCATAATTACCTCAAACAGACCCCATGGCAGACTTCAGCACTGATGATATTTAACCACACCGCTGGGTATACCCAGCCTCACAGACACGGAGCCAACCGCAGCCCCACGAGTTCTGACCAAGTCTGAGTATTTTTGCCAAAAGAAATTCCTAAGACTGATTGAATTCTCAAATCTCAAGGCAGCCTTTCAAGATTTTTTTTTTTTTTTTTGCCACTAAAGATTATATTTGCAGACCAATCAGCAAAATGGAGAATAAGATTATCCTGTTGGTGGTTTGGAGAAGGAAAAGCGCATTCTTTACTATGTAGATGAAAGTCAAAAAACCAGGAAAGTGGGGGTATTCCCGTCTGGAATTCTCTGGATCCTGTAATTGGGGATACCTGGGAGTTTTAGAATGTTAGACACTGGCTAATAAATGCAAACACTTTATGAAGTGGCAGGGGGAACATCTTGCATTTTTCCAATTATTTAGCAAGGCATGGCTCTTAGCCTTTTTTTAAATAAGCAAAATAATTGAAAGATAATCAAGGCAGTCACTCTCTGCCTTTATGTCATTAGATCAGTCATTGATGGGGACGTGCTGCCTAGTGACAAGACAGCAGCTGGCCCACAGTTCCCAGGGATCGGGGTGAAAGCAACGTGATCTGGGTGTCCTCATCAACACAACCCAGACTCGCATTTCTAAAGCCCATGGAGTCTTTTCCAAAGGTAAAGCCTATCAGTCCTCCTCTGTCTGTGAATTTGCCTGAAAGATGGCTGTAGCACAAAAGTTCCCACCCCTGAGTTTGCCATTTTTGAATGGGTCTCTTAAAAAAAACTATGTGTAAAACCATCTATTAGAATTCACAGGCATATATACATTTATATATTTGTTTTGTTTGATCCCGTATGCCCCATCCTGTGTATTCATAGGTGGGTCATGCGCATGCATGTGCCTGCATTTGCACATGCGTGCTTGTGCGCATCTACGCGTCAGATACAGAATGCACTGGCGTGTGGAAGAAGGGGATACAAAAGGCAGATTTAGCAAATCGGTAAAACTACCAGGGTTGATCCTTTGTGTTGCCCTCGGCTCATTCTCCGTGTCCTGCCCCCACTTTCCACCCCCAGACCTTAACTGAGCTCCTGCTATGGGCCTATGCCAGGGTTCCTGCTATAGACTAAATATTTATATCCCCTCAAATTCAGATGTTGAAACCTAATCCCCACGTGAAGGTAGGCCTTTGGTTGTTTATTAGGTCATAGGGCCAAGCCCTCAGGAATGTTTACTGTAAAAGAGAGACCCCAGAGAGACCTCTCAGCCCTCCTGCCATGTGAGGATGCAGGCAGAGGACAGCCCTCCGTGAACAAGGAACAGGTCCTCACCAGCCAGCGAATCTGCCAGTGCCATGGTCTTGGACTTCCCAGCCTTCAGGACTGTGAGAAATAAATTTCTGTTGCTTATAAGTCACTCACTCTAAAGCAGTTTGGTACAGAGGCCTGAGTGGACTCAGGCAGTTCCCATGGGAAGATTATTTTTATCGAGTTTTTATGTTTGCCACCTACAGGTGAGAAAGTTGAGAGGAGATAAGAAGTCCAGGGAACATCATATAAGTTAGATTTGAACTCAAGAGTATGTGTGTGTGCACATGTGTGTGCGCAGGTGAGTATGATATTAATAATATCTACCACACTAGGTTCTAACAACACTGGCATATTTATTTTTCAGATCCTCAGATGACTCACGCTCTATCAAGCAGCAGGACCTTTGCATATGCCATTTCTTCTGCCCGCAAGGCTCCTCCTCCGTCTTTTCATGGGGCTCCTTGTCATCTTTCTTTCCTACATAACACTATTCAGAGAGGCCTTTCATGACCATACTATTCATAGTCTCTTGTTTGTTTTCTTCAATACTCTTATTATAATTTATAATGATTCTACATTTATCTTTCTGGTCCAGTTGCCCACTGTTTGTGTCTCTCCCAGGAGAAGGTAAGTTCCAGATGTCTGGAGCCCGTCTCTCATAACCCTGCACAGAATGTCCAGTGACCCAGTACTCCATTCACCGCCTCCTCAGTCCTGGGCGCTCTGTAATCACTGCCCTCAAGGTGCCATTTCTCTGCTCTCAGCAATGTTGATTTGCAGTCTATTCTGTATTGCTACTCAATGTGAGATGCTCTGATGAAAAACAAATTCCTAGCTAAACATTACTGGGGAACTTCGGTTTCATTTATTAATTCATTCACTTATTCCCTCGCCCTCCCCTAAAAAAAGTACTGAATGCCTCTTCTGAGAGAAGCCCAGTGGAGAACATCAAAGACTCCAATGTGAGTATGTGGTCCCTGTCCTCAGTAAGTTCCTGTGCACGTGCTCAGGGGAGATGGACAGTGAGCAGACAAAGTGCAACCACGTGGAGCTGTGTGGGCTGACAGGGTGGTCAGTCCCCTGACCCAGGCTGTGTGGGCGAGGGAGGCTTCCTGGAGCAGGGGTGATGGGGAGAGGGGGCACTGCAGAGTGGTCCAGGGATGGAGGTCCGTGAGCAGAGACAGCAGGGTGGTTTGGGGCTGCTTCAGTGGTTGGTGGGATGGCACACTGCACAAGCACAGGGAGGGGACAAGACAAGCTGGCCCAGAGCGGGTAGTGCATCATGAGACTGGCTAAGCAATTCGGACTTCATCCTGATCACCATGGGAAATTACAGAAGGATTTTAACAGGAGAGTGACATGACCAGGCTTGTTTTTAGAAAAGATCACTCTGGTTCCAGGGTGGGAAGGGTTAAATCCTGTGCTCATTCGTTCATTCACCCATCCATCTATTCATCCAAAAATCTGTATTTAGTACCTACCATATGACAGGCACTGTGCTAGGCACTAGGGATGAACAACAGTGAGCAAAACAGAGTCCCTGACTCTCAACAACGCCTGGTCTACTACTGGGGAAGAAAATTGTGGCACAAAAAATAGAGAACCACTAATTGTGATAACAGCTATGCAGGAGAAGAACAAGGAGCTGTGGGACACATGACGGGGTCCAAAGACTAAGGGGAGGGAGAGAAGCTAGACGGCAGAGAGGTAAAACCAACAGGACTTGAAGACATTTGGGGTGAGAGACAGAGAAGACAGGATGAAGGGGGCGGGAAACAGGTCAGGAATGGTCCGGTCATGCTCCAAGGGTGATGTCATCACTGGGACCCCAAACACAGGAAGAGGCAATGACTGAACTTGTCATATCTTCTAAGCACTTCTTTTATAGATTTTATCTCATTTAATTCTCACAACAGTTACCTTTGGTATCACCCATCTATTAAGTACCTACTGTCTGTCAGGCACTGCACTAAAAGCTTTGCATGCATTGATCTTTATAATACTCAAATGGGGCAGGGCCCTTAGCATATCAGGGCTCAGAGAGGCTAAGTGGCTTGATTGAGGCCACACAGCTCATCACTTCTGAACCCTGCATTTGAGCCCAGGTCTGCTGCTCTCCACAGTGAGTGGCAGGAACCATTCTGCTGTGGTGCGTTTGGGATGTCTATAAGATATGTGTTGCCCTCTCATATTTGCATCTCATTAGAACTCTCAATACTTTGACTCAAAAAGGATCCTCTAGTGCAGCAGTCCCCAACCCTTTTGGCACCGAGGACTGGTTTCGTGGAAGACAATTTTTTCACAGACCTGGGAGCGGGGAGGGGAGGTGGAGCTCAGGCAGGGATTGAGCAACGGGGAGCGGCTGTAAATACAGATGAAGCTTTGCTGGCTCACCTCCTGCTGCCTGGCCCAGTTCCTCCAGTACCAGTCCATAGCCTGGGAGTTGGGGACCGCAGCCCTAGTGTGAACATTTAATGGCGGTTGAGCACTAGTGAGCTTTATTTGTCAGTCCCTTAGGGGCATCATTTGATTAGAAGCCAAGTTGTCCCTCAGCTAAAAGGACTTGCTAGCGATGAAATGCAGCCATCAAAGGGAGATGAAAACAGTGGTTCTACAAATTCTCAAGCTCCTTCAGGAGGACATTGGCCAACCAGAAGTCCCACAGGTGTGAGCAGAATAAGGAAAGGATAGTGGCTGGCATGTGCATTTCCGACCATCTTCTAGACATCCCTCTGCTGTGTTATCCTTATTTAATGGCTAAGGAAGCTCCATCACAGGGTAGGTAAGGTCTTGTTAAAGCTACATGGCTCATAAGTCACTAGGAAGTGAGGATTCAAATTCAGGCTGACTGTATCCCTGACCCCACTGGAAAAGATGTGGCTGGAGAGCTGGACAGAGCTAGGAGAGCTTAACTTGCAGAAGAAGATCACGAGGCCTTTGGGTGAAATGGAAAATAGATGCCTCCTCCCTAAGCTCTAAAGGCAGGGTTAGGACCCGAGAGTGCAATTCCGTCTTCGTCAGCAAACACTACCCCTGCTGTGTGCCAGGCTCTCTGCTACACCCTGGAGTACTAGGACAAAATCACTGTGCTTGATCTCTTGAAGCTCCCGATCTGGGAGGACAAATGGTGGACATGTGGCCAAATGCTTCTCTTAGAAGCCCACGTGCTTAGTGCGATGGCAGAACAGAGAAGGAAGGGATTCCAGGGAACACTTGGGATGGATCCCCTTTAAGTAGGGCAGCCGTGAGTAAGTAGGGTCTCATATAGAGAGGGGGAGGAAGGAATGTTCTAGGGGCAGGGACGGTCGGAGCAAGGACACTGAAGATGAGACTGAACAGGGTGTCTGGGAAGGGTGAGTGACTGTTTGAAGAAAGGCAGCCCTTAGTCTGAAATCTAGCCTGAAGTTGGCCTGAGGGGGCCTTAACTATCAAGTTTCCGCAAGTAAGGGGGCCTTGCTTTAGGCAAACTTGAAAGAGGAACATGGAGATTCACACAAAGATAGATACTCACTGTTCGTCGCAGCTCTTTAGGACATTTCCGATGAGATCGTTGCTGGTGTAGCTCAGGATCTGATACTAGACACGTGGTTGCTGCAAATCCCAATCCCACCCATCACAAAGAACCCATGTTGCTCGGAGGATATGCGCAGCCCCCGTTGTTATGCTTAAAACCCAAGCCCGAGATGGAAACTGTCCCAAAGGGATGTGACGTGGAGGACTCTCAGCTGAGTGAGGTGACAGCTGGGTCGGCGTGGGACAGTGACTGGGGGAATCAGATGCTGCAGGAATGACCTGGGAATCCCAGCGCACTCGGCGTTAGCTGGCTGCCAGAAGAGTCAAGTGGATGATACCCCAGCGTTTCCTTCTTGATGACTATCTTGCGCTGCGTATTTATGGAAAAATGAGCGCTAAAATGTTTTGGCATTTTTTCAGATATTTGCCTCTTGATTGCAAAAAATTCTAACAAGCTTCTTAACTGCTTAGTTAACTTCCTACGTCAGGAAGAATGGAGGTTTTTAAAATTATTATAGTTTTTTACCATTCCCTCCAACCCAACTCTGTAGTGTTCTTCAAAAAGTTGAAGAAAGACAATTGCTGGTCTTTAAATTGAAGTGCATGGAAGAATGTCTTGGGAGAAACGGCATTTAAGAGGTGAGCGATTACCATACTTATATTTAAGTGTTCGGGCCCATCCATCTTTTAGGGCAGAAGTCTTTAATCAGGACCAATGATTATAGGGATAATGGCAAGATAAAAATCATATGCATTCTAGCATTTTAAAAAATTCTGTGCCATAAGTCACTAATGGTAGCTTAGATTATTAGCACAGAGACCATTCTCAGGGTTTAATGGGCTCCCCCTGGTTTCTTTTGTTGGCAGGCCTTGGGCACTCGGCTCACCTTTGTAATTTCGCCTTTGGGTGGGAGTCTTTCTGTGTTTGCATGAACATCGATTTGGAAGCAGTCAGCAGAATTCATCCTTAGAAGTGACTGTTATGAAAAGATTATAAACTGGTTGTTTTCAAGATAACCTGTTTGTTGACTAAAGTCAGAAGTTGCAGCAAAGTGAGTTGAGTGTGTAGCTAACTATCTCAATTTCCCTTTTGGAGTTGATGTTTGACGTGGTTATTGCACTTATATTTACATATCTTATGTTTTAGTGCCTGTGTTCACAAAAGCACTTTTGTACATTCTTGCATTCATTTGTTCCATGAACGTTTGTTGAGAGCTTATTATGTGCAGGCTCTGTGCTAAGTGCTAGGGATACACAGGTGGACGAAAAAGACGTGACCCCTTCCCATGAAGCTTACGGCGCAAACATCTGTGCTTCATGTTTTGTTCCCGTATTCCACACATTGACATTAATGCCATTGACCTGGATGGTGGGCCTGCGGCAGAGCACAGTCACTGCTCTGGGGCTATCAACATTCTAGAAAGAGATGTTGAAAACTAACCTATATGATATATCAGGTGGCAAAGAGAGCTACGAAGGAAATAAAACTGGGAATACAGATAGTTTTAATCACATGATCACAGTTATCTCCTTTTGGGACTATTAGTAAACCCATTATAAGGATGTGAATAACAAGGCCCAGGCTGCACACGATGTGCCCATGGACACCAAATTCACCCCAGTCCTCTGGTTTTCTGGCCTTCAGCTTTCTGCCCTGGGATGTCACTTTGATTATACCACATTCCCTTCTCTTTGGGGTCCTATCAAAATGAGGATGTGCTTCCCTTAAGCAAGCTCCAGTTTAAAAAGTGTCTTTCACCTTCGATAATTTCCCCTGGAACTTGACTTTTTTCAAAGGATTTTGTTTGTTTGTTTTTCCAGAAAGACAACTTAAAAGCATCACTTCTGCTCTTAATTTTAATATCTTCCCCTCTCTCCCAGGAGGGAAGCCAGCAACATGCATGAAGCTCCAAAGAACCGAAACGAATTAATCTGGTCTGACCTTAGTGTCACACGATCTGCCTCAGAGGTCTAGGTTTGCCACTTACTACCTGTGTGGCTTGTGGTAAGTCATCTAAGCGCTTGGGACCTTCGTTTCTTCTTTTAAAGAGGAGGATAATAATCCCAGCCCCACAGATCGACAGGATAAATGAGTTAGCATCCACAGAAGAGCTCGACATCTAGAAAACTTCAAATGTTTCCCTCCTTCCCGCTCTTCTTTCCTTTTCCAAAATCTCCCTTTCCATGTGTTTTCATAAAGTCATTGTAATAGCACCCCCCTCGCTCCCCGGGTTATGGTGAGGGTGCCGGAAGATAACCTACACGAGCCGTTTGTGAACAAGCCCCCGGGTACATGCACACAAGGAAGAAAGTGGCCCTTGGGGTAGTGGGAAGGGCACAAACCCCAGGGTCCCAGGGGCCTGGCGGGAACCCGGCACACCAGCTGGTGACCTCTGCGGCTGTGTCCCGCTCCGCTCCTGCTTGCGCACGTCCTCGTGGAGCACGCACAGGCCAACAGCTCGGCTCTGAGGAATGGGGCAGCAATGCCTGCACCATCAGGTTGAGATTTAATGAATGTTGAGACGTCAATGACACTGGCCACGCCAGCGCTTGAAACGTTGGCATTGACATTTGTACTTTAGCCACATCTGAACAATAAGGGCCACAGAATCACAGCCCTTATTTCATGTATATCTTAATAGACATTAGAATAAATATGGAATCATTAAATATGCAATTTCCACAGTCCTCCTAAGCACCGCCCAGTGCTGGGGCGGCAATCGCCAGCTGACGGGGTGCCCCTCGCTGCCCTTCAGTATTAACGGGCCCTACAGTATTTCCATGGTGCTCTAAATCTTGCATAGTCTTCCTGCAGATGTCATCTCATTGGATTCTTATGACATGCGTAACTGAGACTGAGACCCAAATTAGTGTCTCTACTTTATGGCGTAAGGGCTCAGAGACAGGAAATAATTTCCCCAGAGTCACACAGCTTGTTTGATGGGAGTCAGGAGGGGAACCCAGGCCTCTGGGACTTCCAGTGTGAAGTGCTTTCCTCCCTTTGCCTGGGATGTCCTTGCTCATCCCAGGACCTTAGGCCACCCACCCACTGCTGGGTCCCCCCACCCAGACCTGGCTGAGACCTGGGAAGACTGTCTGGACACTCAGAGCCCTGCCGTAAATATTGGAGAGGGGCTCTCTTATCTTAGCGTCACTTCCCACTCACCTGGCTGCCAGCAGCCTCAGCATCCATCGATTTGCAGATTACAAATCAGTGCCAAACTCGACAGCGAATCCAGGAGCCTGAGCTGGAGCCCAAACAGGTATCCCCCTCTCGCCTAGGGAAACGCAGACAGAACTTTGGGCTGAGCCTAGCCATGAGCCACTGTGCGTAAAGGGATGTTCCGGATCCAGGCACATTGTCCGGTCCCCCATGGAGAAAGATCATGAGGTGGGAGCTACAAACCCAGGCCTCTGAGCCCCTGTCTAAGTCCCACTGGGGGAGAGGAGGAGGGGAAGCCCAGTCCCAAGCCTGGTGCTTTGCCCACCTGAGCGCAGCAGCTGTATTGGGAGAGTTATGCAAAGGTGGCTGCACACACCGATGCCCAGACTTTGCGCCGCTTGAGACTCACAAGGGGGATCCCTGTCTGGCCCCTGTTGCTTCAAACCGCTCTCAACCACCAAACCCAATGTGGAAATCCCACCTCCTTGCTGGGACGGGGAAAAGGTCGATTGTGAACTATAGTGAAAAAAAGCAAGTATTTCTGTATTTCCCGGCTAAAATATATTCCAAAGCCTGTAAGGAATTCAGAATGGGACCCTTGCCCTGCCCCCCAGCCCCAACCCTCCTGATCCCCACCCTGCACCTTCCACACCCACCGACACGCACCCCCCAGGTAGGCGCAATGCACTCAGCCTCTGGTCTCTGCACCCGGCGCACTTTCTGCCAGGGCGTCTTCTCTCCTATTTCCACCTAATTCCTACTCCCTCTTCAAGACTCTGCTCCTTCACCTATTCTTTGATTTGACAAACAAACGAAATAAAGGTCCGAGTTAAGCCTAGCAACAGGAAACAGTGCTTGTGCAAACCCCTCACAGGGCCAGCTCCGGAGGCTGGAGCTGCACCAAATACCCTCTCCTCTCTCTGACTGTCCTCCCCTCCTCTGTCTCTCGAGTCCACGGCTTGGGCTGCGGGCTCCTCGGCCTCCCTTCCCAGGGAATCCTGCTGTGCCTTCAGGGTCCCCCCTCCCAGCAGCCTCCCACCTTACCAGGCTTGCTGGGGAAGCTGACAGCCGAACCTCAAAACGCCTGTTTACACCTTGCGACGGTTGAGTTTTCTGTGCGTTCCTGTTGGTCTAAACACACTCGAAGTTACTCAGATGGGCCTTCATCTTCTATGACCTTGGCTCACCCCTGCCCACCGCACACCCTCCACCCAGTCCGCGGCCCCATGTGGCCCACGGGGTAGGGTCGGCGATGTCTGCCGGGTGGCTCATTTTCTCCAGGGGTGACAGTAGCACTTGTTTAATGTGCAGCCCTTAGTGCCCATATTTCATCAAAAAATAAGGTCCCTGTTAACAACAGTGTTTTGGAATAAGCCATTTAAAATAACTCAAGCTAATTCTACAGCGCTGGGATTCCCCCAGGGCTCATATTGTTACATGGTGAATATAAACAGTCTTTCTCTCCCTTTTGTCTCCCTCATCCTCCTCTGCCACTTAATGGCTCCACCTTGCAGTTTGGCCAAGGCCACAGAGGGGTTCGTTTTAATTTGGCTGATAAAGAAACAGCCCAGGCAGAGCCCAGTGCAGGTAACAGGTAACAGGTAACAGGTGGGGTCTCCTCCCCACCTCTAATTTCTGACAGTCATTGCCACAGACAATTCTGGATGGCTGCACAATTTAAAATCTTTTTGATCTTACACGGTTCTTCTATTCTTGTTGGCAATTATTGCTGATGGCAGGGCATGCTGGTGTCTTGGCAGAACGGAGCCTCCCCGCTGGGGAGAGGGGTTTTGAGTTTTATGTCCCAATATGACTTTGATGGATTCAGACAAATTTCTCAGGCTCGGTGGACCTTTGCCCAGGCTGGAAATCTTCCCCGGGCAGCAGGAAACATCTGAGACACTCACACCCCAAATGGGGTGTTTTGCTTTGCTAATCCCCAGATCTTGGTGGACTAGAGCCAAGGCCAGAGTTTGAGGAAGCCAGAGCTGGGGGTCAGTCCCCAAGGACATAAGTAATGGTAACAGAGTCCCTCCATTCACAGAATTAGGATATGGTTTCTAAGCCTTTGCTGGCTTGGACCATGCCCAGTAGGAACTTCCCTGGACTAGAGAAATACGAGGGTGGGCCAGCCTGGCCTGTGCTACTGGGAAAGGTCTATCTTGGGACAGGGCCTTTAAAGAAGGTCATCGTCACGTGCAATTAAGTGGCCTGGAGAGAGAGAGGTTTGGAAGAAACACAAGAATGAAAGTCATGGGTAGAAGCTGGGAGTCAGCAGGCAGTACTAAAGGACTCCAGAAAATGGACTGTGATTCCAGTGTCGGGGTGAAGCAGGGAAACCCGGAAGTTGACGCTGATTTTCCCTGTGCCTGGAACAACAGTTAGTGCTGAATGTGGGCTCCGCTGGAGAATGGGACCTGGCGCCTGGCTCTGCAGCAGAAACCCAGCTTGCCCCTCACCTACTGGGTCATGGGTCACATGTGCTGACATTTGTTATCTTAGCACTCGAGAATGAATATCTCAGAGAAACACTCCAAGTTGCCAGAAGCCAGCCTCGGTCCTAGCCCATCACCCCTGCTGGAAGGCTATGTTAAAGTTTTCAAGCCCTAAGTAGAGATGTGTGATAGAGCCCTTCCCTTCCCCAGATCCTGGGAAGAAGACCCATGCCAATGGAATCCTTTGCAGGCTGAGGATGCAAGTTGTTATTCACTGCGTGTTATGTGCCAGGCACTGTGCCATGCTTTGGGCTCCAAATATTACTGAAAGATTAGTCTTATAGCCTAATGAATGGGAGAGAGACCTCTGTGTATGTGGGCTTATGGATACTTACATATACCCAAAGTTCTGAAGTGATCTAGAGAAAGCATGATTCAGGAATGTACAGAGAGGAGTTAATGCTTATGTAGGGCTTTGAAGGATGAATAGGAGTTTTCTAGGTAGATAGGGGAAGGGAATGTGTGACAAAAAGAATGAAGAGTTTATGAAAAGGCAGAGGCATGAAGCTCCTTTATGTGTTCAAGGAATCAGAGGTGAGGGTTGGTCAGGTCACAAAGCCCTTGTTTACCTTGATAAGGATTTTGGACTCAATCCTATAACTGACGGGAACCCCTGAAGGGTTTTGATCAGGGTGTTTACACAGTGTTGTGGATTAAAAAAGATAGTTTGAAATAAGGAAGCTTTCTTAAGAACAATATTGCTAGAGCAGGAAGAGGCCTGCATTGGCAGCCAGGAAGGGCACACTCAGGGCCCACTCGGCTGATTAGTGGCGTGACCCACAGGTTTCTCCTCTGATCTTTCCTGCCAAATGCCTTCTCCAATGTCCTTGCAGAGCTTTTGTAGGCCGAGCATCAAAGGAAGATGATGGACATGAAAGCGCTTTGGTAAAAAATGAGATATAAATGCAAGATACAGCCATTCTGCTATTATTTTCTTTCTGAACGCTTTATAAAGGTAGCAAACTTATCAGCTTCGAGTGCCCACTCTGCCACCCAGGGAGGCTGAGACCCACAGCTTCTGAAGACATTCCATGGAAAATGGGGAGCAATGTCAGCTGCTCGCGGGTGTGCCAAATTGGTTCAGCTAGGGTGTCGGACAGTCTGGTGCCCTCCCCAGCGAGGGGAAGCATTTTCTGGGGCTTTGAGACAGCGGCTTCCCCCTTCCCAGGGCCCACCCTCCAGGCCTGAGGAACCACTGCAGCTCCTAGCTTGGAAACCAGATCCACCTGTCCCAGGCTGGCTAATCCCAGAGAAGCTCCGGTGACAGGCAAATTGATCACTGACTGACAGGTCCCCAGGCCAGCTTGGAATGTCTGCTTGGGGTGAATTGGCAGCATTTTCCGCTTTCCAGAATTCATGGGAACATGTTGTTCTTGTACAAACTGCCTGGCGTGTGTGCAGGCCAGGGAGGCAGGGCTCAGGAGTGCTCAGAACACAGTGCAAAACCCTCAGAGTGCCTGGGAGCACAAAGGGCTCCCCGGGTGGCACTTTGCCTCTTGGTATTCTCAGACTCACACGCCCTGGAAACTGTGTTCCGTTACCAGTCGCTATCAAGTGGGCAGCTTTGGACGGGGTTTGGAGACATGATTCTGTCGCCAACAAGCTGAGTGACCACAGGGCATTCACTTTCCAGCCTCATCTGTAAAACAAGAATGGATAATTCCAGGATTTCTAGCACCAACAGAGTAGCAAAAGGGGAAGAGCCTGGCTTTGAAGTCAGCAGGTGGGTATTTAAAGCCAGCTCCATGGGGAAGGAAGCTGGTTTCTGTCTTTGAACTTCCCGTTTCATGTGGTATGGTGCCTGGCACTGTGTATCTTCTCCATAATAACCATACATCTGAATATCTTTTACTAGATACAGCCATGCTTCTGAACATCATAACATCAATCAGCACAAGCACATCGTTAGCACAATTCCAGAACAATATGTTACAAGCAAAGAAAACCTTATAACTGTGCTAAACAGCTGAAGCTTGCAGGTCAGTTTTGCCTTCAGAAAGCGCCAGGGGTCTCCCAGGCGTTATCCCTAAGCCAGGTCCTGTCTCTGCCATGGGTTCCTCTGGCAATGTGGGAGCAGGAAGCTTTGCCTACCTGGGATCCTGGGACCCTAATGCAAGGACCAGTGGGCTGAGATCCACCTGCTTGGAGACCAGGGGCAAAGCACTGGGCGCAAGGGTCCTAGAGCAGCGCTGTCAGGACAGACCTCAGATGAGCAGAGTCCCGGCCATCCGCTTGGACGTCGACACTGAGCACTTCCTCCTGTACTCTCTGGAGAAGAAGTCCCGAAGAAGAAATATAGTAGTAGAAAATCAGGGAGACAACAGTATCAGTAATTGACAACAAGGCCACGCAGGCGTGCGCCCACCTATCGGGACAAAACGCAGCTGTTGAAAGCGGTGTTCATGACGCGTTCTCTGTAAGGTCTGAAGGTGTCTGCCTTACGATGTCGAATGAAAACTGGTATATTTATTTACCTGATTGCAAATAAGTAAACTGCAGGCCCAGGAAAAACAGTCCTAGAAGGGAATCAATCATTTGACTCTAGGTGGTCCTCGTTAGCTTTCTTCTTTGATGCATTGTCACATGTTCTTCTACAGAGTGCACATGTTGCTTTAAAATGGAAAAAAATATTTTTTAAAAAGCGTTTTTGTGTGCGTGATCATATTGAGACAGACAAGCTGGAGTTCTTTATCTGAAAGCTTAAACTGTGCAGCAGCTTGATTATTTCAACATGATGGCAAGAAGATTCCGAACCATGCAAATGCCAGGAGAAGAGCCAAAAGACAAGAATCTGCACACTACCGCTGAGCGCGGAGCATCACACAGATGCCTTTCATTCTCAGAGCCGCCAGCGAGCACACTGACAACCTCCGCCAAGACAAAAGTACATAGGTTAAGAATATAAATTAATGTGACTTAATTATTATTATTTTTTTTACAAATACTCAGGAATTTTTGTGTTTTTTCAAATAGGTGCTGGTCCTGCAAAAAAAAAAAAAAGAAGTCATTTAGACAGACAATACATTTATTCCCACATTGCTGTCACAACACAGAAAAATCTCAGTCTCCACTTTGGAATTGTCCCACGGATTCATAGCACAGGCTTGTGGATTTGGTCAGTGTTTGCCAAGTTTTTGCCTTTTCAAGATGGATTATGATTTTCCAAAAGCAGTTTGAAAACTCTGTCTGTCCTTAGACTGGGCAATTACTTTGGGAAACATTTTTGGGTGAAAGTGAAATGAGACTGGAAAGACGGAGACCAATGGTCCCGCAGTGCCAGGAAACGACCCACACAGAGGTGCAAACCGGGCGGCGCCCCGGGATCCACAGGGCTGCAGCTTTGGAATAACCGCGCAGTCTCAGCAGGAGATTATTTTGGGGGCCTGTGCTCGTTGTTATGATTTGCATGTGATCGTAGAAAAAAATTAAATCTTTAACTACCGATGGAGAGTTTAGCCCCTGCGAGTCACTCAGCTAGAAATAGGGAAAACGAAGCACAGCCCCTGGCTACCCTCAAGGAGTTGACCAAAGCCATCTCTTCACCATCACAGCAAGCATGTATTTATTTTCTGGTCCACGTATTTCAATACTGGCATCCAGAAGACAGGCAGGAAACAACCGTGTCCCAGCGCATCAGCATTTTTATAATGAGTGGGGAAAGGTCCCGAGGGCAAAAGGTCGACTTTTGGACAAGAGGAAGATGAATCCGTTCTCCCTGTCCCTCTGCTGCCTGAATCACCTGAAGCAGACAGACCTGGACTTTGTTACAGGTAAATAATTACGGTTGTATCTGCCATAAATATCTCGCTGAAGGGGCCATTGCAAAAATTGAGATTGTATCTCCAAGCAACTGTCAAATGGCTAGAATAAATTCAGAGGACTTGAAATACTGATGTACATTTTCTATCATAGATATCTCTCGGTCTAGACTTTCAGACTGCATCTTGACAGAACACCTAGGATGGCTGAGAAATTAAGGAGTCAGGAACAAAAAAATTACATAGTGTTGGTGTTCTGTGGTTTGTGTCTTCTTTATCTGTGGTCCCGGCAAACAGGAAGTCCTTGTGAATTGGGGGGCTCGAGCAGAAATGTTAAAGGCACAGATCCCTGGGAATTTAAAAAGCCAAGGAGGTAATAAATCTCGGACCCAAATGGAAAGGCTGAAGAGGTCAGTGAGCTACAGCCAACCTAATATCTGTACTTCTCAGGGCCGCCATAAATCTGACACTGCTCCCTCTTCGCTCAGCTGGCTTCTGTGCAGCCGGCAGATCAAAAGCCTCTCCCGGTACCCTCTGCAATCGCCTGTTTCTCATTGGGCCTGTGGGGTGAGGCCTGCAGCGTGGGGAGGGACGGACTGGGCTGTCTGTTCCCTCCTGGCACCATCTGGGGGCCATATTGAAGCGCCTGCAGCCTGGAGTTTAGGGAGAGGACTGAGCCTGAAGAGGTGAAGGGTCAGCTGTGGGAAGGGGTGGTCGCCATGCAGACCAAGACTTCCCATCTGGGGATGCCGTTTTGTTTTGGTTGGAGGGGGAAGGACCATGCCTCCGGTTTCCCGAACTTGAACAGAGGAGGTCTCCCGCTTGTCACTTCCAATGCAGCTGGATCTTTGTCTCACACATCCCCCACAAATTAGTTATTTTTCCCCAAGATACTCATTAACATGCTCCCCATTTATTTATTCTCTAATTATTTATGCCAAATATTATGTATAGTATTAATACTGTGCCTGGTATCTTACCCATCTTATCACTAACTCTCCCAACACGGAGATACGACTATTCTCTCTCTTCAGATGAGGAAACTGAGGCTCAGGATGGTTAAACAACTTGGTTAAGGTCATGCAACTAGTGGGTAGCAGAGTCGAGATTTGGGCCCAAGCCCCTGAGATGAAAAGTTCCATGCGGTTCCTACCCCACGATAAATCTGCTGGGATCAGGGCATCACTAAATCCTGCGACGGATGTAAAAATAAACCAGAAGAGAATCCTAGTTTTAAAAAAAATGGTCTGAAAGTTGAGATTTGACATATCTATAAATAATAGTGATATAAAATAGAGTGTGATAAATGCCCTGAGAGAGGCACAGATGAAATATGGAGGGATTTGGAGGAGGCAGCAATTGCTTCTGGGTAGTGTGGGCATTTGCACTGGGTCTCGAAGCAGGAGCAGGATTCGGGCCTCTGGCTCCAAAGGGAAAGGACTTTGCAGCAGAGAAACGGTCAAAGGTCCCAGCCAACAAAACACGAGCTGCACTGGGGAGGCTTCAAGCAGCTCAGTTTGGAGTAAGCTACTGAATCGGGGTATAGAGAAACGAATCTGGACAGGTTCCGAGGTTAAGCTGTGTCTGTCTTCCGACACCTGATGAGGAGTTTGGACTTCTTATTTCCCTGCAAGCAACCAGTGATTGGAAGTGTCTGAGCATATGATGGAGAAAGCTTATTTTTGTGACTGTGTGGAGGATGATTTGGAAAGGATTCTGTTTGACTTCTGTACATTTTTGACTTTGCTCTTGGGGGCAGATGACCTTCCAGATGTGCATTAACAGAACTGTCCGAAGTCCCCAGTGTCCTGCGTGGTTACTTTGACTGGTTCTCTAGAGCCCAGCGAGCCTCCCAGGGCAGAGCACTGAGCGTGCAGGTGCCGACTGGGAGGTGACCAGGCCAGAGGTCCCCCTTGCTTTTCTCCAGTTGCTCGTCCGGGATCCTGTCCTTTCCTGACCAGTGGCCCCCTTCAGAGGCTCGCCCCTCTCAAGGGCATAGAACCCGGCTCTGAGAAGGCACGGATGCTGTGGGGAAGGGGCACAGGACTTGTGAAAAGCCAGAAGGGCTGGGGGGCCCTCAGCTCTGTGCTGTTCCCAAACTTCTGTTTGATTTCGGACAAACCACCTTCCTTCTTTGGATTCAGTCGTGCCATCTCCAAAATGCTGAGAATATGATTTTGGATTCACCTAAATCCGGACGGGCTTATATAGCACAGAATATCTAGGGTGCTGGTTTTCAGACTGGGTCCTAAAAGCTCCAGACTTCTTTGGAGAGTCCCTGAGGGACTCACCGTGGACAAGAACAGTCTGAGCAGATCCCCTTTAATGCATTGTAGTAAAACATATTTGGCTTCTGTGGCAAAAACATCGTGAATGAATGATGGTTAAACCACTGGTGATGTGTAAAGGGGTTCGACTGGGAATCAGAAGGTATAAGAGTCCTGGCCCAGTGTGAGATCTGCAGCAAACCACCCATCCTCTCCTCCGGCCTCTGCCTCTGCATCTGCCACAGGCTATGTTTCGGATAGGTGATTTGTGTCCCTTCCAGTGATGAGGCTATAATCCCCCATCACGTGGGAATTATAGGAATATAGGAATTATAGGAATATAAATACAGTGTGTTGTGGCAATGCTTTAACTAATACATGCAAAGCAACGCAGACTATGACCAGATACAGGGAGTCAGTCCTCGGAGCCATTACAACAGGCATGAACCAAAATCAAAATGCATGTACTTTCCTCTTAGGAAGACCACCCAAGCCCTCGCTCAGAGCTTACCAATTCTTAGTTTATGAACAATTCGAGCATGCTTGGCTATTCAGCATTATAGCTCGCAACAGAAAACTCTGTACCAGGAAAAGGACAGCCAGAACAGGTACTGCTGTAGCAGCGCAGGTGAGAGCCTGACACCAAGATAGCAGAAAGGCAAAGTTATGAAATAAAAGCAATGCAAAGTGTGGAAGCATGAAGGAGCCCCCACGAGAATTTAAAAGCACTCAAAGATGAGGATTGTTGACCACAGGGGCAAATGTTTTTACACGATCTAGTTATATCTATCTCCCTCTCTGGCAGGAGTTTAGCTCATGTGAAATGCAGAGGAATCCACAGTTAAAAATTGGCTCCCAAGTTAGAACAGATGAGTTAGCCAAGAAGCAGAGTGAGGGATACACCAAATATTTGTTTCAAAAAGCCAACTTGTCAAATCTGAGGTCTGAGAGAATAAACTGACTTAAGAAAAGCACGAAGTATAAAGCACGCAGGAAGCCAGGGGTCTGACATTCGGAAGATTGTTCAAGTGGTTCAACAAGACAGACTCATCCACGTTCCAGTAATGACCCTGAGTCGTCATGACACAAACAAATAATGTTACGTAACCTCTCCTAAAGTAAGCAGGGGAGTGCCAGCTCTGTCTGGGAAGCTTTCTAACAAAAAGAGTGATTTTAGAGAGGAGGGAGTCAAGCTTTTCTTCTTAAAGGGTTAACGCTCAGTTATCCGGGAAGTCTTCTATCTAAATCCCCCAGAATGCCTGTCCCTCCCCTGGCCACTCTCAGGATTCTGGTCCCAGGGTGTCTGGGTGTGTTCCATGCCCACAATGGCCAGACGGCTGAGAGAGGCCTCCAGGCTGTCAGGTGCTGCCCATCGAAGCTGCGCAGAGAGGACGCAGCACTGAAACCCTCCTGCCTGGTGCCAGACAGTGTCCCTCGCTTCCCTTCCTCCTCACCCTGCCGCAGCCGGGAACTCGCAACAAAGCTTGCGGATTTGATTACCAGGGGCTGCAGGATGGTGGGAGGCTGGACAGGAGCCTGGGCCTGCAGACCTTTGTGAAAGGCCAAGGAAACACCGGTTCGGATTCCTGTTCCCTGTGGTAACACTTCCCTTCCACAAGTGCCTGGAAAGGCAGAGAGGCATTCTCGCACATGTCCAGGAGGCAGCCTGGACCCCACTTCATAGACCAGCGCTGGGATGAAGCAGCAGGAATACTCTTTCAGGGAAGAATTCGGCTGATGTTGCCACGTTAGGACCCAGGATGCCTTAAATGTTAAAAGGTGAGTGAGCCCTAAGCCCAAGGTCTGCCTGGGGGCGTTGACTTCCAGGATTTAGCCCATATCCCTGCAGACCGTTGGGATGGCCGATGCCTGCCCAGGGCACAGGGGTGAGAGTGGGGCCAAGCACCGCTAAGTCCTTTACCTGCCTTTGCCCCCAGGTCCTGACAACAGCTCTATGACATAGATCCATTTCACTGACAATCACACCGAGGCTCACGATGGTTAAGTGACTTTCCTAGGATAAGGTTCCCAGGGTGACAGATGAGGGTTTCAGATCAGTTGTGCCAGCACTGCCAAATTCTGTGCTTTGTTTTGCTCTACAGGCTTTCTGGGGACAGAGGGTGGGTACGGCTGGAGAATCACCCTCCAAGCTTGATGCCTGAGAACGGAACCCATAGGTCCAGCACCAGCAGGAGCAGCACCTGGAACCTGTTAAGAATGCAAATTCTTGGGCCCCACTCCAGAGCTGCTGAATCAGAAACTCTGGGGGAGGGCCCAGGAATTGGGTGTCAGTGTCCCTTGCAAGTGACTCTGATTGCAGTTGCTTTCAGCACCGCTGCTCTAAGGCTTACCAAAGTGTAGGCCCAAACCCAGCAGCGAGGCATCCTGGGGAGCTTGTGAGAAATGCAGCATCTCAGGCCCCATCTTGAACCCTGAATCTGAATTTTCATCTAATCGGATTCCCAGGGAATCGAGGGCACATCAAAGGTAGAGAAGTCCCAGGCTCCTTTGGCCGAACGGCCAGGTCAGGCCATGGGCTGGGCTTGCTGCTCTGTCTGCTGGAGGCTAGGGCCCCTGACAGGCCCGTGGAATCCACAGCGTCCTCTGAGGACTCGCCTTCTGTGAAATGCTTCCTGCAGATCAGGAGTGTAAAAGCTCCCTCCTCCCCTTCCAAACTCTGATGAATGCGCAGTAGCTGCCGAGTGGTCTGCACTGAGAAGGATTCTCAGTCTGTGTCTGGGCTCACTGGGAATGAGCACTGGGATCATTTAGGGATGTCTGCCAGGGGTGTGGGATGAGGCAGATGTGGCTGAGTGATGCACTGGTGTGCAGGGTGGAGGGGGTAAGGGACAGAGGGTGAGCAGATCAGGACAACTGAGAAGTCTGGCAAACATTTAGTTGAAGACATGTTTTTCTCTTTGCAGAGATTATAAGGCAAATTGTCCTAGTGCCTTTGTTAAAATTTAACTACTATATTTAAAAAGATAAAAATGATTATTATTAAAAAAAAATGCAAGCAGTGCAAAAGATACATAACCTCTATCCTCCCAATAGACAACTACTCTTAACCGTTTCTGGAATATTATTCCAGAGATATTTTTAGGTACACCGTCTCCCACCCCCAACACACATACACACATATTTATTCCACTTAACAACTTGTTTGAAGTTTTGCTTATTCTAGCAGATATTGATCAAACCGTTATTTTCCAAGGTTACATAGTATTCCATTATTTAGATGCATCATAATTTACCGAGCTAGTTCTCCATTAATGGACGTGCTGATCTTTTCGATTTCTTACTACTACAAATTACACTGCAAAGAATATCTCTGTGTGTGTATCGTTGTTTTCAAATAGGAGTATTTCAGTAGAATCGATGGTCAAAGTACCTTTTAAATTTAAACGGTTAATACTCAATTGTCCTCCCAAGAGGTTGTGCTAATTTTCATTCCCACCTATTATAAACCAACGAGCATTTTTAAAAATATTTTTTCATTTTAAAATAATCTGCAATTACGGAAAATTTGCAAGTGCTATACAAAGAGCTTTTTTCTTGAACCATTTGAGAATAAGTTACTGGCCAATTTATCCCCTTGCCTTTGAATACATTAGTATTCATTTCCTACAAACAAGCACATTTTCTTATGTAACCGCAATGCAGCCTTCTAAATCAGTAATGAACACTGACACATCACCACCATCTAATCTTCAGGCCTTTTCACCATTTACCAATTGTCCCAGTGATGTTCCTTATAGCACAAAGTTCCCTGTGAAATTCACTGCTGCATTTAGTTGTCATGGCTCTTTGGTTTCCTCCTTTTCAAGAGTCCTTTAGTTTTCCCTTGACTGAGGATGAAAGCCCAGTTATTTCATGGAATGTCCCTCAGTTTGAGTTTCCCTGGCGTTTCCTTGTTATTAGATTCAGGGGATGCGTCTGAGTTTCAAGATATCACGGAAGCGATGCTGGGCTCTTGGTGCGTCCCAGCACGAGGCACACGGTTTCCATCCGTCCCGTTACCGCTGATGTTCACTCTGATGCCTCGATTAAGGTGGTGGCTGCTTGGCTTCTCCACCGTGGGGTGACTCTTTCTCTTTAGGGTTAATCAGCGTTTTGTCAGGAGGAATTTTGAAAGTATGTAAATACCATGATCCTCATGAGACTTTCAATGTATTCATTTACTGACGTTTCTTGGCATGTTTTTCTATTTTATTCATTACGTTATATTCCATTACGACTGTTATTTATTTTGCTACTCGAATTGCCCTGACTTGGACACTGGGAGCCCTTTCGAGCTGCTTCTGTGTCCTTGTGTTCCTGACTCACCTTCCATATTCCCTGTCTCAGCCCTGGATCCAGCCACTTCTCCAAGGATCCCTGGTTATTTTTAGTGGAGAACGATGTTTACACACACACACACACACACACACACACACTTGCATGTATATTTGTCTTGATATCCACCCACACATATTGAAAACCACCCATTCACAGTGGTGCTTCCAATGCCAATCCAACACCACAAGGGTCTGTCTAGTCAGTCCCTTTCCATATTTTTCACTCCCCTTTCTGATGATAAGAAGCTAAGACCCTATTATCCTAACTACATTTACTTATTTGTCATAGGCAAATATTACATATTTACTTTTCCTGCATATAACAAATCTCTCATCTTGACGACCACCCCTCCCAACTAGGACACCCTCCAAATCCAGTTCAGCTCTGAAGCCCCGTACCTGGCCACCATGTGGGGCTGCCCATGCCATGCAATCCCTCTCTACCATGCTCAGGTCCCCACCCAGGCAGTGCCTCCACCCCCTTGGGTTCTGACTCCCCACGCAGGACCACGTTCCCCATTTGGTGCCCTCCTCATCCTGCCGGGCTCTGTCCCCACTCTGAGCCAGGCAGCCCTCCTTGCCCCTGCACCCTAGTGTGGATGTCCGCCTACCTTGTTCTGCCCGACCTGAAGGCTTTGGCATTGCCAGGCTCAGGCAGGGAGGGGGGAGGGGGAAGGGAGAAGAAGAAGAAAACAGAAGAGGGAGAGACTAATGAGCATCTGAATATTCTAGTAAACTCCTTTGAATGAAATGGCCTTCATTGTTTCCTGCTATGAAACTTGGTGATCCTCTAACATGGAGATCTTTCTGATTCGGGGTACCCTTAAACATTTTCTTGAAACAGAAGAGAGACACAGCATGGGAGTCTGGACCTGAGAAAGAGTATATGTGATATGTGAGGTGCTTTCGGAGGCTCTGAGTGGGGCCAGAATCCATTCTCGAAACTTTTTTTGTGTGACTTTTCTGTGCAAATTTTGAGCTTCTGTCAATTAGACATCAAGATGGGATTAGGCATGCTAGAGACGTATGGGGGAAATGTCCACAAGAGGAAACAGAGCGGTGAGGGAGCTCTGGTGCAGATCTGATGAGGAGCGAGGAAGGGGAGGAAGGACGAGTGGCCAGAGCCTCTCAGACAGCAGATCGTTCCAAGGAAAGCTTGGTGAGACTGTCGGGGAGTCCCCAGCCACAGTGTCCCTCTGAGGAGTCCCCTGTCTTCCAGGATGGGACCTGCCTCGGTACCCCTGCCACGCTCAGCCGCTGGCTGGGGAAGCCATGGGAAGCGGGGCTCTGTGCTAACGTGATGAGGGATTTCAGGGCACAGCCACTGGGCCCTGGGGACTCAGAGATCTGAGAGGAGCCTTCTCCTGGCCACACCATGTGCAGAAGGGCAAGGATATTTTTCTGAAAGGCTAAGACTGAATTTTAACCTGTTCCAACAGGAAAACAATGATCAGAGAGCTGCACACTGTTGCTGTGGGCAGAGACACAGAGGAGGGGAGGCAAAGACCAGCAAAGAGGAAGAAGGTGAACTCCTGTGCATGGGATCCGATACCATTGGCTTTGCAAATTTGGACTAAGAGCAGGTGCCCACCCATGTACCCCTCTGTCAGGGAACATCCAAAAATCAGCCACTCCCGAAGCTAGGTTACCCCCACAGGACCATCACTGCCCACTCTTGATCCTCAGAACTTTGATGCCTTCATTTCGTTCAGACTTTAACTGTCCATAATTGTCTGGGGCCTCCTTGGATGACAACACATTCACATTCCTCTCTTTGGTTTAGGGACCTTGGCACCTCCACACCAGTGGGTTTTCAACTTGACATGCTCCCTGGGGTTCAGCAGCACCCATGGCTGGGACTGGGAAGCATTTTCTCTTCCACCTTTGCTGAGCAGGGCCCATTGGTCAAGCCACGCCACTGACCTCCACTCCCCAGTGTTACGGGCAAGTCAGGGACAGTGGGGACAATGTGTGGCACTGGAAGAGAATAGGGGAATCCACAATCCTACACCTCCTGGGTTAATTTGGATTGTCCCTTTCATCTTTTCACATTGTCCATAGTCTCCAGCTTTGCCTCTAATATTATAAAATCATTGCAATCCTACGTTTGTGTAGCACTTTTGCACCGTTTAGGGATTTACAACAATGCTGAGAAGTATGTGGTGGCATTTCCTAGGTGAGAAAGTGAAAACCCAGTGGGGGTTCCATGCCCTGAGCTTGAGGACCCCCCAACTGCATGAGGCCCAGCACTGCTTTTCTGACAGCAGGCTGCTCCCCCGTGTGCCGCAGACCCGCACCCAGGGATCATCTGAGCTCTCTGGAGAGGCCGCTGCATGAATCCTGATTCCCTCCCCCAGCGTCTGCAACTTATGAAATAACTTGCTCTACTGAATCATCGCTTTACCTACAAGATATAATTTTATTCTACTGCTTCTGATTTCATTATCTCTGTTTTGTCACTCGATCTCGCTTTTTCTAGGGGTTCCAAAGGATTTACAATGAATGATAAGAATGGAATTATAAGCACCAAAAAATAGAGAATAATTAAATGTCAGTCATGGCTGTGATAGAGTGAATGGAATTCTGTATCTCACTATTTGGGACGCTGACTGCGATGATCCTCATTAACTGTTTTTTTTTTTTTTTTATTCTTAAGGCCGTGAGTTTGGCTGGGAATTCAGCTGTACGTGATGGATCATGCTTACCTTGCCTTCCCCCCACCCCGTGCCTCCCCCTGCAGAAGATAAGCATCTTAGGGAGAGAGAATTTTTAAATGAGATTGTTTATGCATCAAGGACTAAATATTAATAGCTAAAGTGCATTCATATGGTGATTGTTTTCTGGCGATGAGAATGGGAAATGTTATTTCTCTATTAAATTATGGAGGCCACTGGATCATGCATGCCATGCTGGTGTGCCAGCTCTGCTCCTCTCTACTCACGGTGATGCTGGGGTCTCATTTTCAAATAGACAGCTCTGTAAATTGGCCTGAATGTTCTGTGTGTACATGGGCATCAGCGCAGAGGAAAAGCAGTGGTTGCTCAACAAGCACGTTTCTCCTACTACTCCAGAGTCTGCCTTACAGCCAGGTACAGCCACACTCTCTGCCCAGGTATGTTCTGGAGGCCTGCGCTTTGCCCAGGGCCCCACCCTCCCAGGGACATGGTAAGTGCAGCCAGGAAGGGAGGGCCTGCAAAGTGAGCCATGGAAGGACAGCTGGAGAAGCCGAGGGTGTTTACCATGAAGAGGCAAAGGCCAGAGCAGATGTGACAGCTGTCTCAGATACCTGAAGAAGACAATTCTGTGCAGGAGGGTGACACTTGCTCTGTATGACCCCAGAACACAAAACTAGGATCAAAAGATAGATGATCGCTGGTTCCACAAAATAATAGAATTTTATATTTTTGCAGTATTTAACTACTCATAAAATCCTTTCAAAAACATTGTCACTAGAAAGAAATCTCCATGACGACAGAGGTTTTGCCTGACTTTTGTTTTTCTTTTAGTACCTGCAGCTTCCATGACAGTGCTTGGCACATGGTCAGAGCTCAATAATGGGCAGAATAAATGAATGAACGAGTCGGCTCAAGCGTGGGCAATGTGATAAGCCCATTTTGCAGAGGATAAAACGAGAGGTTCAGACAGGCAAAGCGGTTCCCTAAGCTCCCATAAGCTACTGAACCATCTTGAACCCAGGACCCCTAGTAAGAGTCTGCCGGCTCACTCAGGGCGTAACAAGGTCAGCTTTCTGCAGCAAACTGGGTCATCTCCCAGTTAGTGAGCTCCTTGCCAGGTTTGGAAAAGGCTTATTTCTGCTTCTGTCGCTCTACGGCCCTGCACCATCGGCATAGCCCGACTTAGAGGGGTTGGATGAGCCACCGATCGGCTCACTTTCTTACTGTCAGGGTGATGAGAACACGGCTTTTCCCACTTCATATGCTCCCCCCAGTCCCCGCTCCTGCTCCCCTCCCCTTGCTGGGCATCTTCTGTCCCTCCCAGGCCCCTGGAGTACCTCCGTCACGCAGCGTCTCCCCCTCTCTCCTTGCCTCTCCAGCTGGGACGAAAGCTGTGTCTATTGACCACCAACACGTTAGAAGCAGTAGTTTAGCACACGACTTTCCTCAGAGGTATTTGCTTTTGTGAAGCACTTACTGTAGAGAAAGCTCCAGAAGAACAAGTCTGTAATGGTTGATTTCCAGGCACCACACACCCTGGAGAATGAGCTAATGTTGGAGAGGAAAGAGGGACATGGGGACCCTTCCAAGTGGCCCTGAAATCACAGCAGTCAGGCAGCCTTTCCCCCATCCACAAAAGGCCTCCCACTGAGGGCCAGCTCCCCTCGCGCCCCACCTGGCTCTCCTGCCCTTCCCCACAGGGTGGTTTCCAAGGGACCCATCCAGGCCTCCAGCCTTCTTGCAAAGCTTAAAAAGACTTCCCCGGCTGGACTGGTAATGGGCATGTTTCTGTGCAGAAAGGATTCAGAAATGGGAATGATTCGACAGGAATATTTTAAACAATGGTTAAAGGTGTGGGACTTTGTAAACCCATGGCACTCCTGTTTCTATGTGTGTCCAAAAACCCTTGTTTCCTTACAGACTCTATGACTCGAAGACTCCAGCGCCCACTCACCTGGCCTTTGTCACTCACACTACGGGCACCATGGCTCTGAACAGTCTCTGTCTCCGCTTGTAGGTGCCCAGGAAGCCGCTCTCCATGCCTTCTGGGTCACCGGTGCAGACTATGAAGGGTAAGAAATGATAAGAATTCCAAGCGGCACCCAGGAACAAGAAAATAGTTAATGGGACCACTAATAAGAAAGCAAACCTTCTACAGAAAATCCGTCTGCTCTACTCGCCGCTTATCAATATTGCTCTGAAAGTCAATTTGTCACCGTGTAGTCAGAAAGCTCACCCTGGCCTCCTTTAATGTTTCACGCTAGGTTTGCCCAACAAGAGTAATAAAAATAATGACACCATTATTCCTCTTCTCTCTTTGTTTTCAGTGCATCACTTGTAGATTTGAATAATGAGTTATACTCACACTATCTGGGCTCTCCTGCTCTTGACTTCCTCTGCTGGCTGAAAGTGAAGCTATTATCGTGATGTCAAAGACTGAGGAGTCTTTCCTGGTGCAGTCAGTGATCCTGTGATGTAGATACAGTCTGGGGTGAAATTATCAAGAGTACAATTTCAAGCTATATAAGAGAAAATTACCAGCCAGTGTAGGAATGAACTCAGAACCTGGTGAAATATTAAATATTTCATTAGTAATCCTTTTGGAACAAAAATAAGTAGACAACAGAATTAGTTGTGAGCTGGGCGTAAAAGGCTAATTAATGTTATTGTATTCGGCTGATTGACTTCAAGGCTATTAAATCATTATTTTATTGTCCGGATCGCTGCCTCACTCAGCCTAAAGAAGTCATTTCATCAGAAAAACCGTATTCTCCCTTAAAAAAAAATTCTGTTGCTTCTAAGGAGACTCGTTCATGTGCCTGAACTTAGTTTCTTATACAGTTGAGTTTGCCTCCTTAGATAGATCTTCAAGTGAATTTTAGATGATACAGAGTCCATATCTAGCATCAAGAACTGGCAACTGCCCTGGAGAGACCAGCATCCACATCTGGAAGGTACTGCAGAGGTTATGTTATCCAACACTTTGCACCAACAGGTGAGTGTACTATCTGCCCTTCACTGGCTTCCCACCCTTATTGTCGTCATCTCCTTCTGCCTCTTGCAGAAACCTGGCTCCGAATTCCATTCCACTATCTACCATCCACAGAGTCAAGCAAAATAAATTCCCCTTTCTCTTATACAAGCTCATGCAAAAACTTGTTTGTGATTATTGTCTCCAAATATTCCCTCCCAATTGCAGAGATGCCCTTTAGTGAGGACTAATACTGAGGATGAAGTGCCAACCTAAATGTCCACAGGGAGTTTCTCACTTCTTAGCCTGGGCCTGGTATAGGGCAACCACTGGCCCATGTGACACCTCTAAGTGAATTGGAAAAAGGTTCCCTCCCTCTGTACCATTGCAGCCTATGTCCCATGCATACAACTGGACAAGCAAAGTACAGCATTGGATTTCAGCACTGCTTGTTCATTTGGCCAGATATCCTTGAACAGTGGACAACCTGAACAACCATACAAAGTAGACCCAGTATGGACTTGCTTTTGGCAAAGCTGACTCTCCATAAAGACACGAAGTAAGCAAAGCCCATCTCTGGCATTTCTATCTTTGCCTTCCTCTCCCTTTCTTGACCTATCTAGATGCTAGAATTTATTCTTCAATTGGTAGTCAAGAAGGACTCAAGGTGGTCCCTTTTCAGAGGACCCTGAAATCCCATTCTAACAGGGATTCCTCAGGAACAAGGAGGCTTTGAGATATAAATGGATAAATTTCAATAGTGCAATACCAGGCACCCCAAAAGGCAATGAAGGCTTTCTGATGTATTATTCATGTATCCTCTGTTGTCTGCAGAGGAAAGTTCCTCTCCCCTGGGTTCTGGAGACCGACTAGCCAGCCCCCACTTTTTGGATGTTATGGCCATTCTCGGAATGGCAGAAGCCAGGCCAAGGAGTGGGGCCAGACAGGAAAATCACTGAGGTTGGGCTGTTGGTGGTCTGGCTAGAACTTTATATAGGTTGCTTTTGCAGAGAAGAAGGGGAGTAGAGAGTCTCTCTACATAAACAGTTCAGAACCAACCCAAGTCAAAATGCATAGCAAGAGTCTGCACGATGAGATGGTGCTATCTGGTTCCATCAGATTGATAACTGATAATGGGGCAACTTTCAACATAACATAGACATAATCTGCCACTCACTCTTTCTCACTACTCTCCCTTTCCTTTTCCTTTTTTTTCTCAAAAGAAAATGGAAGAAAAAGGGAGAAGAAGGAGGAGAAAGAGGAGAAGGAGAGGGAGGAGAAGGGGAAGTTGAAAGGGATTTTGCCCATGTTAGTGGACATGGTGGCTTGGAACCAGATGGAAACTTTTATTTTTTATATCTTTAAAAGCAATAGCTACATTTTCTCTGGATAAAACAGACAGATATGAAACTGGATCAGGAATTTGGAAGGAAGTTGTACAAAAGTAGTGGATGTACAGCCTGGTTATGCTGCTCTTGTATCATCAGTTGCTTAAAGACGGGGATGTGGTTGGCAAAGGGGTCCTTCCATGGGTTTTGTGGGCAGATGTCACTGTGGATGGGAAAGAGGAAGGGAGACACTGGGGATCCAGGGGTTTCCCCAGGTGTAGTAGATAATCCTGGCTTCCAAATATAGTGAATCTGTACCAAGGGAAACCACATTGCTGCGCTGAGTACCAGGGTACCCCTAGATGAGAGGAACAGTTTTACTACTCCCTTGTAAACCAGCCTAGTCATGGGTCTGGAGCCATGTGCCTCAGTGGAATCAGCCCGCTAAGGAGGCCACTGTTTCATGTCTGCATGGTCAGCCAGGCTGAGGATCTGCCTCTGACCGATGTAAGGATGCTGCTGGTGCCATGACAGGATGGACTGAGGGACTGATCACACTGCCACAAAACTACCGACACCCCCGGTGAGGCAGGAAATGTGTTCATTCCACACCCCTTTGCTGAGGTGCTGGTGTGTTCTGGGCACTCCGAGCTTGTGTAAGGCATTCAGAGAAATGCAGGTGTCAGGTGCAATGGCTTATGCCTGTAATCCCAGCACTCTGGAAGCCAAGGCAGGAAGATTGTTTGAAGACAGGAGTATAAGACCAACCTGGGCAACATAGTGAGATCCTGTGAAATTTATTTACAAAATAAATTTTAAAAAATTAGCTAGGTATAGTGGTGTGAACCTATAGTCCTAAGTGCTTAGGAGGCTGAGGCAGGAGGATCCCTGAGCCCAGGAGTTTGAGGTTACAGTGAGCTGTGAGCTTGCCCATACTCCAGCCTGGACAACAGAGCAAGACCCTGTCTTGAACAAAACAAAACAAAACAATTTCTAGCATTATGCAGACTACCTTCTGATGGGCAAAGCCAGAAGAGAAACAGCAAGTGACTAAGATGAGCTCAGAGCTGTTGTAGGAAGACAGGGGAGGATCCCTGTTATCTTTCTGAGAGCAACTAGAACAGTGTCAGCTTGGAGGCAATGAGGGTAGGGTTCCTTCTGAAATGGGACCCTTGCTATCTCTAAGTGTTCATCTATCTTGATGGGGCAGTTTAGATGGTAAGAGACTATAAGATAGAGAAAAAGGAAATTTTGGTCTTACTCTGTTTCTCATGGGAATTCCATCAGTTTCCCTTACAGTGTAATATAATTACCCCAAGATAGCTGTACCCATCCTGGACTGTATGTGGTCTAGTAAATGCTGGGATTGGCTCTTTCAACCTCTATTTTTTCCCCATTTTATTTGGAAAAGATAGAAAACTAAAATGTACATTGCCCAGAAGCCCTGGCAGCTAGGATTCTGGGTGCAAATTAGATTCTGCTGAGCTAATGTATGTGGACGAGATTCAGAAGACACCAGTCAGTGGCCTTCCTGGCTGCCAGAAAGGCAGGCTGGCCAGAGGTGAGTACGTGCGGTGGCCTGTTCTGTGTTCCAGTGTGGCGCAGCAGTAGAGCAAGACAGTGAAAGTCAGACCAGACGTGGTCGCCGGCCCCCTGACCTCTGGACCACAGCCAGGGTGGTGTGACCTTGAAAGTAGTAGTTTCATGGTGGTTCCTAATATCTGCTCCTCCAGCTGTTCCAAATATTTTGCAAGCAACTTATTCGTGGAATTGAATCTCTTCTGCCCCAAACCCTGAAGGTTTCTGATTCCTGCACTGGATCCTGACAGGTAAACAAGGCCAGCATTCCCCTGGGTCAAGTTCTAGATCACAGAGGGGGCATTTGACGTCAGTCTGCCCTTTGAGTCTATATTGGATTCAACTTTTCCGGCACTTGGCCCCTTTCTTGGACCCTAATGCAACTTCACCCTTCGGACTCATCTCTTTCAGTGTCCTAGGGTGTAGCTCGTGCTGTCAATGCCACACCCCATCTCCCTTGGCCAGCCTGAATTCACCGGCAGCTGCAGTGGGGTGTTCCCAGCATGGTGACAGCCCAGTGCCGGAGCAGTCCTGGGGGTAAGGAATTAGCACACCAGGGAACCACCCTCAACAGTGAGGTGCTGGGGTTAGTGGGTGAATGCACCCCAAACCATCTTTCCTTGAAGCCTCAGCAAACCTCTCTAATTGTGGAGAGCCATTCTGTTGGCCAAAGAAACCAAAGGATGCACTAGTTTTGAAGAACTAGCTGCTTTGTTCATTTTTTAAAGACTGTCAACAGGGGCAGGGAGCTCAGGCAGAGTCTTAGAGCAGGGGTCTCCATTATTCATATTAACAAAAGCCACTGTGTAGATACAAAAGTGAAACCCAGGTGTGGACGTAGGAGAAAAGATTCTCGAATGGAACAATGCTCGTGGGATGGGGCTGCCAGCTACAGTGCCCTGCTTGCTGGAGAAAGGGCTGGGTTGAAATAAAACAGTAAGTGTTTTGAAATCTTCTGGTATCTATGCTGTATAAGAACGTCTGGCAAGGGATGTAGCAAATAGGTTCCCCAAATGTGTCATGAACAATTGTAAAGAGAGACAATGAAGGCGCAGTGGGAAACAAGGGCTTTTGGAGGTAGTCATCCTTGTGGTCGAATCCCAGGAGCTCCTTTTGATAATCTTGCCACTCTGGGAGAGTTGCTTCATGGCCATTATAATTGATATCTCATGGGGCAGTTGTGAGAATTAAAGTTGACAAATTGACTTGCACATAGTTCCTTAATGTGAGATCCGCCTAAAAGGAGAATCTTAAAAGCAATTTTAGGCCAACCCTCTCTTAGGCTAAACATTTTCCTTGTACACGTTTTTATCTACACCTCCCCAGCGGTTACCTTTCCTCTTTGAGCATCGACTAAGCAGTGACATAGGAGACTGACGCTGCAACCAGCAGCCTTGATCACAGAGGTTTTGATAAAAAGGCAGGAGTCTTTCCACCTCTGACATGCACAGTCAGCTGGAGGGTGCTGTCCACAGGCACATGTCTTATTTTCCGTGTGTGATCAGAGAATCTGCACCGCAGTCCTCTTGATCGCCGGTGCCTGTGTATGTCTCATTCTTCAGAATCTGCATGGACACAAACGCAGTTATCTCTCTAGCATGCCACATACCTGCATGTGTACATGTTTGCTAGGTAAAGTTTTCCACAATCACCATGCTAAGTTGGAAAGATAGTCCAAGTGCTGAATGAAGCACATTTGAATTTCATAGGAGGCTGTCTCAAACCGGGCTGGGCCTCCAGACTATAAAATTTATGAAGGCACACTCTGAATTAATCAGCAAATATATACTAATTCATGCTGACCTTTTTTCAAGCTGAGGCCTTTTTATCACTCACTGTAGGTTTAACATTGGCCTACCGAGTGTTATTACAAAGGACTCAATGGTTGGCCATAATTATATAATGCAAATGACATTTGCTGTTTTGTTTGAGCTTATTCCCTCAGATGTTTCCTTCTTTTATCACACTCCTCACACATCTGTGTCCCCGCAATGGCTCTGCAAGCTCCTCCTCTCCTGGTCCCCAAGTTGCTTGTGCTGTCTGTCCCGACTGTCACGCAGACACGGCCCGCTGTGAGGATCCGGCGGGTGTGACACATGCCTCTGACACAGGTTACGTTGACAGCTGGTCGGAACAGGTGTACACTGATTCTACCATCAAATGGCAACACACATTTGGCTCCTTCCCAACGCACAGGCATGAAAAACCTGTTCTCTTCACATTTCTTTGGAGATTGATTGACTGTTCTTTGACACGGCGCGCTGTGACAGTGTGTACGTTCCTTGGTCCTTTGGCTGCTCAGTCTTGTTCCAGAGAAGTCTCAGAGAAGACCTCCATGCGGCTCCATAAATTATTCATCTCCTCCCGGATGGAGGGGGCAGCGGAAGCCCTCCTTCCTTCCCGCCCCTCCCAGACCTGGAAGACATACTGCGACGCGTTTGGGGAGTTAGAATCAGCAACAGGATGACTGCTGAGGAAAAGAGGCACCAAAGAGGCAGAAGAATATTTTGATCCTGAGATGGTTTAACACAGAAGCACCATCCTCCAAGACTAAGTGCATCTGTTGCGGGGACTCGAGTGATTATAAAACAATGATGAAGAAAACACTTTAATAATTGGGTCCAAGTCAAAGTGTTTATCTCTTACAAACAGTTAAAGATGGGAGTTTTTGTCTCAGTAAAAAAACAAAATAAAATCCTATGTTAAATATCTCGCCTAAGTAAAAATAAAGGAAAAAAAAGTTCCTGTTTAAGAAGGAAGCTTTGTAACCAGCTGAAAGCTCCAGCAATCTCCTGAGTGGGTGATGTCTGGTTTGAACTCTGTAGGAGCTCTTGTGCGGCCACACACAAAGCTTGCATGTTTTGAAAAGACAGGGCAAGAAAAACCAAATTCTATTACTAATAATGAAAGGGGTCTGGGATCGTATCGAACACACTTTCGGGCCCAGAGTCGGGCAAGTTGAAATGGCAATGCTTGACTCTTCCATTTCTGGGAGGATCCGGGTCCCCAGAAAAAACGAGGGCAGCCAGGGAATAAGGGACCTGAGGCTCACCCTCACCCCACTGTGTGCCCTTCCCGAGCCCTGCCCTGGCAGGCCCTGTCTGGGCACACTCTCCCTGCCCCTTACAGACTGGTGGTTATTGTCATTCCTTAATTCACGTCTTTTGTTTCCTCCCCTAGTAGAACAAAAGAGCTCTGAAACCAAGATGGCTGTAGCAGGGGGAACAATATTTAGACGTGTGCTTTGTGGGAGTGGGTTCCTGTCTGGCCCCTCTCACAGTTCTGAAGCTCAGAACAGAAATCCTTGAGCTTATTTCAGGGTCTATTTGGAAAGTATCATATCAACATCTCCTGGCATTTTAGGGCTCTGTGCTCAGAAACTGCCATTGTTACCCTGAACTGATAATGTTATATTAACACTTTACCAATTCATTTATACAAAGTAAAAATCTAATAAACTCATCTCCAAAATAACTCCAATGTATTCAACTGCTAATGCCTCAGACGGCCTAATATATTTGTATACATCGGAATTCTAAATCCGGTGGAGAATTCAAAGATGGGTTTATGTATTGCATGTTTCTCATAAAACCTTATTTGAACATTTGATTCCAGTTCGCATTTTATTAGTAAAGCTCTCATTTTTCACCCAGAATGAGAAAGCAGAGGGGAGGAGTAATACATTCCTGAAACTTCAATTCTGTGTCCAAATAACTTACAAGATGGACACAAAATGGACAAGACGATGACTGCCCTGAAGACAATTATAAAAAAATGCTTAATTAGGATGCAACGCTGGTTATTTTAGGCCATACAAAAGAGTTCTGTACATAATAGAGTGGCTGTTTCATGCGGTTCACATGATAAAATTCTCACCAGTCTTAAAATGACAGATGTAATATTACCTTTAATAAGTGTCTACCGATGCATGCAAATTGAATTAGATAGTGGGAGTACAAATTTGTGTGATAATTAAGATAAAATTTCATGTCAGCTTAAACCCTGGTGTATATTAGTAACTCTGTGTATTTCTTTTCTCTGTTCTCTACCAATTATTTTTTAGTGTGGCCTCTTGATTACTGGAATAGTCAGGTTAAGGGGGTAAAAAACATGGCCCTCAAAACATATTATTATAAGTGGGAGCAAATCATAGCCTTGATTACTACTTGGTTTATGCTAAGTTTAAAATGCCAAGCACAATTCGAATAACTGAATAAATTCAACTATGTATTCACTTATTGTTTCTGGGGTCTCATGAGGTGTTACTATGCCCTTAAGGCTAATGCTGAGCTAATGTCATTTAAAAGAAATAAAAACACAGAATTTGGAAGTTAATAACCTCATTGATTGAGGGAACCTGAGTTTTGAACTGATTCTGCAGTGCTTTGTTTTAACACTGCAAATGAACTGGGTGTTCAATGCAGTATTTTGTTTACAAAAAAATCTCAGAAGGCCCAGAGAATGCACACACATAGACACACACAGGCACATCCTTTGTGTGCACGTAGGCGAAACGCTGTGCCACATACATACAGCGTAAAGGGTAAGCGCTCCGCATGGCATTCAGCTCCATGTTAATGCCCTCCGCTGCTGTGATCGCAGTCCCCCGAGGGAGGCAAATATCCTGAGCGTTATTAAAAGTGGGATTATCCAATCTAATACTGAAGATTTGGGAACCGGCCAAGAGGAGTCATAAGCAGGAGGGTAAAACAAAGGGGACTTATCGGGGCCCAGACCACCGGGTTTGCCACTCCTAAGCTCGCCTGTGCCTGGCATCACCTGACAGGTGACTGTCGTTTGTCCCAACAATGGATGCCCTCAGATGCGGGTGTATAGAGTGGGCCTGCCATGCTGTCCCATCCATGGAATCGAGCACAAGAAGGACAAATTTGCTATGGACCTGCTGCAGGGTCCTGTTGGGAAGGGCACTGTCCTCTAATTTGAGCCTCACAAAAATCCTTTGAGGTTTTCACTCTGATGATCAGTTCTGCCTTTCTGGGAGGGGAAACAAGCTTCGAAGGGGTTAAATGTCATGCCCAATGTCAGAAGGTCGGTGGCAGGGCTGGAATCTGGACACTATTCCCTGCACTCCAAAGATAGCTCTTCAAGGAAGCAGGCCAATGCCCAGGCTTGGTTCTGCCACTTATTAGCTGTGTCCGTTGCCAAATCAAGATTGAGCCTCAATGGTCTCAGACATTAGGGATCGTGGTGAATAGGAGGCCACCTGCCCACTGAAGGAGAATGGTCCCCACGCAGTTCCACCCAGTTATTACCACGGAGAAGGCAGCATTTGCCACCCTATACTCATTTGACTCAGTTTAATAAACTGCTTGGCAGTTACAGGCATTTAAATTTGCAATCATGTATACGCACAGCCATCTTTCCTTCTGCCCTGCTATGCAGTTTTGTGTTATGTTAATCAGACATTATTTATATCATTCTTTAATAAATGTGGTAAATGTTCTTATGGCAACCTGTCCTGCCCCCCAAAACTCATTCTTACAGCTCTTCAGTTATTTCCCTAGTTATGAAATTTCTCACAAAGACTATTTTTTGGAGCAGCACTTTTGGCAGTGTGTATTAGTTGCTTATCCTCAGCATATATTCTCCTCTTTTCCCTTAGCAGCACAACCCTGATTTTTAGCTGGACAGCTACATACTAAGTTAAAAAAATATATTTCCCAGCCTCCCTTGCCTCTCAGTGTGACCGTGTGATTAAATTTTGGGCAATGAGACGTAAGCAGAGTATTGCATGGTGCTTCCTTGAAGTCTCTTTTAGGGGAGAGAAGGCCCTTATCTGGTCTCGCCTTTGAGTTTAGGCCTTGGACATAAATTGATTGGAGGACTTGCAGCCATTTACAATCATGGGGTGATTTTTTAAATCTTAAATTGTTTCCACTTTTGGTCCTGGCACCCAGTCTTAGCAGATTAATCTTCCTATTGAGAACAATTAGAAAAGGTGAGATTTTTTTTTTTTTTTTTAGCCAAAATATCTATTTGAGGGTATTGGGAGCTATGAAGGGAGCAAGGATGGAAGAAGCCAAATGCAGGAGTGGAAGGGATGCTGCCCTCCTTCATCAGTCACAGGGTCTAAGCAAAGAGATACGGGGATTCCAAAGCTCCCCCACCCCAACATCTCTGATCTTTCTGCTGTGTCTTTCTCCCAAGGTCAAGAGGGGGAGCACAAAGGGTCACTCAGCTCAAAGGTGAAAGCCTCAAGCAGGGTGATCTTCTCAGAAGGGTCACAGGATCTGGGGATGTGCTAGGTAAACTCTGCCACCTCCCACACAATGGGCATGAAGTTCATAGAGAAATCCTCTCCCATCTCTCACACAGTGTACCCACTGCACTCATGCAGATTGATGTTAGTGAGAGTCTTAGAGAATAGAAGGAAAATTCACTGCCACTCCCTGCCTCCAAGTCATTTTTCTTCTCCAGTGTGGTGGTTTAGAGGCTGAGAAATAGCAAAAAGCACTGGCCGAGCTACTGAGAGCTGAAGACAGCTTCCAGCAGTCTTACAAGGCTGAGGGGCATGGCTAGAAATTAGAATCCAGGTCCATCTCTCAGGAGTGGCCATGACAGACATCCTGGGCTTCAGTTGGAACCCCATTGTGCTCTACCTTAGGAGTGGTGGTGAGATAGGTTAGGCCTTATAAAAATGAAATTACAGCTTTAAATCAGCTCAATGCTGATTGGAATAGGGCACACAGCTCCTACCATAACTGTCTATCAGAAATAGAAGTATATCCTCTTTAGAGGAAGATATCATCATTTTGAACCTCAAATTAGCTCTAAGATTTTTATGTACAGTATCTGATATTCAATAAAAATTTATGAGACATACCAGAAGACAAGAGCTACATGACTAAAACCAAGAGAAAATACAGACAATAGAAATAGACCCATAAATGGAACAGAGGTTGGAGTGAGACAAAAAGTTTAAAGTAAATGTGATCAGCATTTAAAATTCAATAACAAGTTAGAAAATTTCAATAGAGAACTGGAAAATATAAAGAAGTATTAAAGAGAAATTCTAGAACCAAAAAATAAAATAACTGAAGTTAAGAACTCAATAGAAAGTTTTATAGCAGATTAAACATAACTGTAAGAGAAGTTGTGAACCAGAACACAGGTCAAGAAAAAATATTGAGACTGATGCCACTGAGGAGAAAAGTATAGAAAATATAGAAAAAAGCATAAGAGACATGTGAAGGATGTAGAAAATATTTAACATGCATACAATTAGTGTCCCAGAAAAAACAGATATAGAGAATGGGACAGAAGCAATACCTGAGTGGATAATGACCAAGAATGGAAGCAATGTACTAAGGATAGCAGAAAAAGATGAGAGCCTCCCAAAGTCTCTGATGCACAATGCCATCATACCGCTCCTGGCCTGCGTATCTCCAAATTTCTTTTCCGTGATAGATAAATAATCCCTGTCTTGACTTAGCCACTATTTTTAATGCTCTTTTTACTTACAAACCAAATCTTAACTGAAACACCTTTCTTTGCTTATGGAGATATATCAGTGATAAGGCTACTGTGAATGTGGCGTCCTCTTCTGTGTTGCATATTTTTAAAATGTGAAGGATTTTCATGAGGATGAAGAATTACCCTGTTCTCTGTGGTGCTGAGCACTAGACAAGACCTGTTTATATAACAGGAGGTAGAGGGAAGCATATTTCTCTTTGGTGTAAGTTCTACATTCTTTAGTTTGACAAATGTTTTTGAGCAAATACTCTGTATCAGGAACTGTCCCAGACACTGGGAATGCAAAATCAAATAAGAGACTTAAATCCTGGATGAACAGAGTCTGAAAAAGAATCCCAAAGTCAAATGGGAACTGACAGGTCAAGTCAGGTTCCAGTGTGAAAGTGGGCTGTGACGTGGTAGGGACTGGGTGAACCAGATAACACCGATGTCTCCTAGAGGGTGCAGCCTCCACTCAGCTCCCTGATGGATGCCACTGGGAAGGTATGTCCAGTGTTGCCAGATCTTCTGATTTGTCCAGAGAAGATAGAAATCCAGATATTTAGGTGAAATGTACAAATGCATAAAACACAGGAAAAAACACAAATAACTGTGTGCTAGATTTGACTAATGGGTAACCGTTTTGCTATCCTCACTGTGCAGTGGGCTGAATGGTGGCTTCTCCCAAAATATATCCTGTCCTAACCTTTGGAACCTGGGAACCTCATTTGGACGAAGGCTTTTTGCAGATGTAATTAAGGATCTTGAGATGAAATCATCCCGAATTACCCAGGTGGGTGTTAAATCCAATGACAGTGTTTTTAAAGAGGTGATAGAGAAAAGCCATGTGAAGACAGAGACAGAAATTGGAGTGATGTGGCCAGGGAAGACCAAAAAGGCCAACAGCCACCAGAAGCTGGAAGAGGCAAGGGAAGATTCTCTTACAGAGTCTTGTGAGGAAGCACAGCCTGGCTGACACCTTGATTTTGGACCTTTGGCCTCCAGAACTGTGACAGAATAAATTTCCGTTGTTGTAAACTACCCACTGGGTGGCAATTTATTATACCAGGTCTAGGCAGCTAATATGCTCTGTCTAAATGTATAGTCAAGGAAAGCAAAAGGGTACCAGGAACACAGGGAGGGTCTCCAACCCACTGGACAGAAGTTGGAGGAGGAAGAGACAGGGGAGGCTTTCTGAAGGACACCTGAGGCAAGGAGCGATTGCTATGAGAGGCTGGTATGTGTCTGAATGGTGGAGAAGGGAGATTAAGTATATTCCAATAAGAGATAACATGAGTTGTTCAACAATGAGACTTATTTTATGAGATAGTGAGATTCCTGTCAAAGAAAAAAAATTTTTTTTTAAGACAATTCACTCACAAGATAAGCATTGCTAGACAATATCTGAGATTTCTTCCGAACTTGAGATTCTAATGTCCCTAGTCCTTTCCCACCTTATCATGTCTCCCCCTGCTGGCTGGGCTGACTGCCATAAGACAAGCTTGTAAATTGCAATGAGTCATGAACACCAGGCTGAGTTTCAAGGGGCCAGGTCCCTGCTGCTTCCCATCTAGCCGAGGGTGCAGAATGCTGCACCTGCCAGAAGATACATAACCACATACCCTGAGCCAGGGAGCTCTACTGCATCTCTAGGCCAGTACAACAAAGTCACTTCCACACACAAACTGGTCTGTCTTAAAGAGCAATGGGATGAGTTGCAACCGTAAAACGGGACCACAAGTAGCTCTCATTTGCATAGAATTCAAATAACTTGAAATTTCAGGAACCAGAAATGATTGTATCTCAATTTGAAAACGCTGAATTGTAAATTATAAAGCAGGACATTGACAAAACACATTGTAGGGGCTGTTTTTGGCTAAAGTCCTTGTTTAAACTGATAGAACTAATAAAAGGAGCTGACAAAGGACAGGACATAAACGCTTGCAGAGCTATGTTTTTTCTCCTGCTTGCACTGTCCATTTCTCAGTCTGGGAGGTGTGTACTCTGAGCTAGGTAGAGATGTGCCAGGGGAAATGTAAAGTCATAGAATAAACATGCCATATCTTCCTAGACCAGTGATTCCCAAAGTTTTGGTCTCAGAATCCCTTTACACTCTTAAAAATCATTGAGAATCCCAGCAAGTGCAATGTTAAAGCTACCAGTATTTACCCTACTATAAATTGGAACAGAAAATTTTGAAACACTAGAATACACAAGCACACATTTAATTAGCCATCAGAACAATGACATCAACATATGCCATACAGATTCTGGAAACGCCAGTGTACATTCTTGGAAGAACGAAAGTATATTGGTGTCATGGTTTGTTAATATTATTATAAAAATTGTTTTGACCTGGATGAGTCTTACGAACCTTCAGAACTCCCTGCATCATAATTTGAGAACCACTGTCTGAGACTCGATTTTTCTCAAGTATTTAGAGAAAAGCACATATGAAAGTATTAATATATTTAAAATGTGCAGGAAAAAGACAGATTATTCAATACATGATATTGAATAAGGGCAAATGAACAGTGCAAATGAATAAGGGCAGCTGGCTTTCCATTTGAGAAAAACTAAAGTTAGATTCTGACTTCAGTCTATTAAAAAAATCCACAGAGGTTTTATATATATACATATATATATATAAAATGTATAAGCACATATATGTATATATTATATGTACATAATAAAACTATGAAAATATTAGATGACTGTAGGGCTGACTACTTTTTATAGTTTTGAGACTGGGGAGCCCTTTATAAGCAAGACACAAACCTCAGAAATTATATGAGGAAATGAAATGATGATTAGGCCAGATAAAAGGTAAAGCTTCTGCATGGCAGATGTCACTAAATATTTGCAATGCATTTAACATGCAAAGGTCAATTTCTCTAATATATAATGATCGCATATAAGAAAAACCAAATAATCTAGTAGAAGAAGTGGGAAAGAATATGACCAAGAAACAATAGTGATATAGCACCTCTTGTATATTCTTGGATAGAGCTGGAATGCATTCTATTAAGTGAAATATCCCAAGAATGGAAAAACAAGCACCCCACGTACTCACTATCAAATTGGTATTAACTGATCAACACATAAACGCACATATAAGAATAACATCTATTGGATGTCAGGCAGGAGGGAGGTGGGAGGGGGGAGGAGGGGATGGGTATATGCATACACAAAGAGTGCAATGCGCACCATCCGAGGGACGGACACACTTGAAGCTCGGACTTGGGGGGGAGGGGGGGCAAGGGCATCATATGTAACCTAGTCATCTGTACCCCCATAATATGCTGAAATAAAAAAAAAAGAATTAATCTTTGTAATATTTGAAAAACAAACCACATACAAATAAACCTTTTCTTTTCTTGAGATTCAGTTGGTGGGAACCTTGATGGATCAAGGTTCATATATCTGTTCCTTTTCTTCTTAGCTCTGGAACTTTAAGTATGTTATTAAATAATTCTCAGCCTCAATTTTCTTATCTGTAAAATAGGAATCCCTATTTTTCTCACATGATTGTTGAGAACGTCAAATAAAATATATTTAAATGTACTTCACTTAAAAAATACAAGGGGTCTTCAAATATTTCATGGAAAATGCATATTATGCAAAAACTATACATGGATTTCAAAAGTTTCTCGACCCAAAGAAGCTCATACTAACTTGTTATAACATGTGTGAACGGGATCTAATTTGAGGCACTGAGAAGGATAAGATTTTAGTTTGGAAAGAGCCCCTACAAGAGCAACATGAATTCTGCTAAAATTGAAGCAAGAACAGACATCCAACTGATGGGGAAGCTTGGGTGGAAGAATCGTGAAAGCACTGATGCTGCATGAGAAGTTTGTGGGGACGATGCCTCAAAGAAATCAGCAGTTTACAAATGGATAACTCATTTTAAGAAGAGACGAGATGATGTTGAAAATGAAGCCTGCAGCAGCAGACCATCTGCATCAATTTGTGAGGGAACAATTTTGTTCGTGTCCTAATTGGAGAAGACTGACAATTAACAGCACAGACAATAGCCAATGCCATAGACATCTCGATTAGTTCAGCTTACACAATTCTGACTTAAAAATTAAAGTTGAGCAAACTTTCCACTTGAAGGGGGCCAAAACTGTTGCAGGCCCGATCGGCTGCAAACAAGAGTAGAACTATCTATCACTGGAAACTTTAAACAAGTGGTATCAAGATCCTGAAGCATTTCTTCAAAGAACTGTAACAGGAGGTGAAATGTGGCTTCACCAGTACAGTTCTGAAGACAAAGCACAATCACAGCAGTGGCTACAGAGAGGTCGTGGTCCAGTCAAAGTGAAAGCAGACCGTTGAAGAGCAAAGGTCGTAGTAAGAGTGTTTGGGGATGTTCAAGGCATTTTGCTTGCTAACTTTCTAGAAAGCCAAATAAGGATAACATCTGCTTATTATGAGAGAGTGTTTTGGGAAAGTTAGCCAAAGAGTTAGCTGAAAAGCATCCCAGGAAATCTCCAC
>CAUYSK010053309.1:0-56082 GCA_963575035.1 Avahi laniger
TGCCTGTGGTCCCAGCTACTCGGGAGGCTGAGGCAGTAGGATTGCTTGAGTCCAGGAGTTTGAGGTTGCTGTGAGCTAGGCTGACGCCACGGCACTCACTCTAGCCCGGACAAAAGAGTGAGACTCTGTCTCAAAAAAAAAGAAAAAGAAAGAAAGAAAGAACAGATTAACTCACCTCTCCAGCTGCAGACCAACAAAAAAGCTAATAAGCTCAAAGTTTTGTCTCTCACTTAAGGTAATAAAGACACGAGTGTAGGGACTGGTCACGGAGGATGGGACGTGTCCTTTCCACAGGGCTAAGGCAAAGCTGGCGCCATGTTTCATGGAGGCCCCTGGAACCGGCTCTCATGGGCCAAGGCTATTCTGGGAGCTGGGACTGCCCCACGCACCCATGGCCGCCCCACACCCACGGCCACGTCCACCACGGAGCACGATACACATCTAGGGAGAAGGGACGTCTCTTTTCTCTGGGCAACCCCTCGGTGCTGTCTGCCATGCTCGTGACAGTGCACCTCATGCATTTTGGCACCACCTAAGTTCACAGCCTTGGCCTGGGCAGGTGCTTATTAATAACCTTTTGTTGACACATGTCCCAGGAGGATTTCAAGCTACCTTGTGATGGGTAAGAGTTACTGAAACCGGTAATGGCCCAGCTAATAAACACCCCAGTTTAGGGGAGAGTAATCACCCGATTGCTTTCCCATGATTACTATGTATTTTCATTGCCAAAAGATGCAATACAATTTCATGGTTACTTGCCCCTGTAAAATAGAAATACCCCCACATTTTAAGATATGAAAAGGTTTATATCCAGAATACTGTCAGTTCAAGAATGAGCCCATGGTACAAATGAGTCAATTCATGACAAAATTTAATTTCAGGAAAATTAACTCAATAAAGATGCCACAATTGTACTTAAAGTTTTACTACCTATTAGGAGTTGTAGGGAGCTGGTGCAGAACCAAGGGCAAGCTGATCCATTTCCTGGCTCCTCAAAATGCGATTGACTCAATACTTAATTTACTCATAATGGGGACAGCATTACAAGGAACTCCGTGTTTAATGAGGGGCCTGGGTCTTGAAAGCCCAACCAATCACAAAAATGGAGAGTGTTCAGAGTCTACGGGACATTAAGTTTTGCTTCCTGTAACACTACAGAGAGCACTCGTGGCACCAGACTGACGGCTCCTTTAACCAAGCAGCCCACGGTGAGGCTTCAAAGCCCCACACGTGGTAATGGCCAGAAATTCTGTAGCTGCCACGTACCTAGAAAACCAAACCAAAGTGGGGGGTTTGAATGACAATTGACTGACTAGCAATAATTTCTGTAGTGAACATCACTAGACTGTACAAGCTGCAAAAAAAGAAAAGTCAAGACACAGGACATCAGAGCCACGAAACACCACACCCACTATGGGGCACATTGACCAGCAGCCAGCCTCAGAAACAAAGCTGTGGGTTATTGTTCTAGATGACTCATATGAAAACAAGCTCAGAATAAGAGACCTGTGGGCGTGGAGGCCCAGCAGGCACCCTGTCCTGTGGGAAGAATGCATCCAGGCAGCCGTCCTGTGGGGAGGGACTGACCAGAGACCCCCAGGCCCTCCCTAGAGGTCCCCAGGCCTTCCACGGACGTCCAGGGGCAAGGCTCTGATGCTGGGATCCAATCCAGTGCCTGGCACTCATGCTGGCTCACATCAAGGCCCGCTGCCCTGGAGCTCCCCCAACCCCAGCACCAATCTCCAAAGACGGCCACCCGCTTCCCAGAGCCCAGCAAGGGCCGCGCTCACTGCGGTAAAAAGCCTGCCTCTTGGGTATAAGGATGAAAACCAGCCGTATGCCTCCGTCTTCGCACTCTGTAGAGATTTGATTCCTAATCCCACATAATGGCACCTGCTATTTGCAACTGATGATGAAAGACCGGCACTAAACCCCACAGCATGGCCTCAGCTTCAGCAAACATCTCGAACAAAATGAAAAGGTGCGAGAATAAGTAATGGGACACTCAAGGGAACAAAGGTGGCTTGTTCCAGAAAACTCAATCTCCTGAAGAAATGAATTTCATCAAAATAGGTGGAGAGTAGAAAATTTCCTATTGCACTGAATCTATCTGTGATTTTTAAAAAATCTTTATTAAAAGTAACTCAAAACATAGACAATGTGTGAGTCCTGAGTGTGAATGTTTTTGGCAGAAGCAGCTCAAGCTCTCAGCAGTTGCAAGCATGACTCACCAACGCTCCCAGGACACTGCTCAAGATGCAAATTGCCAGCTAACACTGGGGACACTGTCACCACAGTCGGAATGGAATTCAGCTACCAGTACGACAATATAAAGTTCTTTTCCCTGTTTTACATCTAGTCAGATGACAAGAATGCCAGAAATGTACTTTTGAAAGATCATGTTTCAATTGAGAAGATGCTTTGAAGGCAAAATCAAATGCAGCACACAGACCCAGGGCAGAGCATGACAGGACACGGCCCCGGCTCCCGGCTCCGCAAGGGAGAGCTCACCTGGTAGGTGTCCCACAGACGGATGGTGCAGCGGAGGGGCACCTCCCGCATCAGCAGGTTGTTCATCCAGCGGAAGGCAAACTGCAGGTATCTCACCTCGTGCTGGTCCAGGTGCCGATGGACTTGCTCTGCACAAAACAAACACAGGCCCCGAGGCCATCAGCGGAGCCCTCTGGAGGCCCCCGGCAGCCAGGTCCTCTGCGCCTGCCGCAGAGCCCCACGCCAATAGCACATCCCCCAACGACCTACGAATTAATTCTATTAGTGAAAAACTTTACAGTTAGCTGTTCTTTAAGAAAAGCAAATGATGGTGCTGACGGTGAGGACTATAACAGCCACAACAGCGCCCAGGTGCCTCATGCCTCCACGTTTGGTGCTCCACAGCCCACAGCCCCAGGCAATGAGCGGCGCTGCTCCGTCTCACAGACGAGAGCGTGCAGGGTGCCGGGAGCCCAGATCGACACCATGCCCGAGTGGCTCCGCAGACGCGCACTCTTTCCCCTGCTCCAGGGCAGGTCCGCAGGCCCAGGCTAGGGTCCTGCGAGGGGCTTAGAGAGAAAATGAGCTTGCCAGCTGGCCAAGACTGACGCAACCCCACCCAGCGAAAATGTTCCACTTGCACCTGCACACAACTGTTGAGTGGGCAAGTGAGACATGTCCCCAGGCCAGGGGCCAGGTGGCCTCTGGATTCCAGGTTTGGGGCATCCGAAGAGACCTGGCATTACTGAGTGTCAATCCCCAAAGCACAAGCTCGCCTCAGCCACGTGCTCTTGCCTTCTCATCAAACCGCGGTGGGCAAAAAGTCAACAGCCTTGGCTTTAGATCCTGCACTGCTGCCTCCCAGCTCTCTGCGGAGCTGTTCCCACCTGCGGAGACAGGCATCCACTCTAAGCTGGTACCACCTGCGGAGACAGGCATCAATCGTCCTCTCAGAAACTTCAAGGTCTACAGGCTCCTGGACCCGTCGCCCCAGGAAGCAGAGTTCTGGCAATCCTGGTGACCTCACTCCTGTTGTCCGGCACTCCGCCCACTCTGGGGTTCCCTTCTGAAGGGCCTGGGAAAGTTGGGAGCCACTATATAAAAACAAGTAATTATCGCCTAATTGCCCCAGATTGTGAACAGGGTGTTTCTACTCAGGGCCCACCCAAGGCTTGCTGTGAGCCCTCCTGCCACACGCCTCTTCCCTCACCCCACTTCCCCAGGCACCTCCTCTCCACTCACCTGCCCCGCCCTGCCCTGGGAGGTGACCCTGAGAAAACTTCACGGGTTCCTCATTCTTCCAAAGAAAGTTCTAGGACTGGCGCATAAACAAATGTAAGGGAGAAGCTAGTGTTGTGCTCACTGGTTTGTTTTCACTCAAGTCCCCGATTAATTTGCAATGTTTCAGAAACAAGCAAACAGCAGGGATGGGAGGTCCGTCCTGCCACGGTCCCGCAACTTACGCACCAGCAGCTCTGGCGGAGCATGCGAGAGCCTGGCAGGCTTCAGGCTGTGAGACCAGGAGCCACTTTCGCCAGAGACAGGAGGCTCTGCTGGGCTGACCCTACAAAAGCGCAGACAGCTCTGGGCCCCATGCTGGGCCCTGCCCTGAAGGGAGTCGGTCCCTTAACTGTCTCTGCCCTGTGGCCCTCCTTCCCAACCACCGTCCTCAGCTAACCAGAACAAACACACTAAGCAGGATTCCTGCGGGACCCAGTGTGGGGACACATTGGGGATGAGGCCCTGGTGCGTGCCATGGAGCAGATGCTGCACGATTAGCTCAACTACAACGAGACGTGCGTCAGTGCTGACCTGGGCTGAGCAGAACAGTGGAGGCTCCCTGGGCATCCTGGGAACAAGGCGCCAGGGAGGCGGGGCTGCCTTGCTGGGGCCCCACGGGAAACTCTCCAGAAGGCTTCCCAGACCAGGCAGCAGGTGGGACCCCGGAGGCCCCCACACACCCGCCACTTCGTGCTGCCTCCACTGGAACAGACTTGGGACCGAGGGCTCTGGGCCTGGCGGAGGGCGGCCCCAGGAAGCAGGCGGGGTGGAGGACCTAGGCGGCGGAGCAGTCTGCAGGGGCTCCTCCAGCCGGCATCCACCCGCCCCAGGAACTCAGCTAGTACAGACAGGGGTGTTCCTTTGGGTGCTGTGAAGAGCTCTGGCACACACCCAAACACGACCAGCAGACGCCCACATTCCCACATCGGCAAATCTCATCTGCCCCCACACCAGTTTTGGTGAGGAAGTGGCTGGAAACGCTGGTGCTTGGTGTGAGTCGGGGAATCTCACGGCATCAGTCCCAGCATCATGGAAACAAGCAGGGCCACGTCAGGGCAGTAAGGACAAGTGGCCCTGATTTATGGAAAATGTCATTTTTATATTAAAACCAAAACAGATATGTACTATGGCATCAAGTCAATTGTCGTCATAAGCTTCTAGGATAAAACCTAAGAGTGCGATGAATCTCATCTTCACGCTGGGCCCCTCCGAGCTCCACGGCCCAGAGCGCCCCGCACGAAGGCTGCGGTCATCTCCCACCTCGGAGCCAGGGACGCTGCAGCGCCAGAGACAGCGGGCCTGACGCCAGCGCAGTGGGCCCTGGCAGTGACCTCACAGCTCCCCACAGGCTGGGCTGCGCCATCCTCATCTTCATCCCCGTCATAATCTTCATCATCATCCTCTGCCTCCCTTTCCTCATCACCATCATCTTTATCATCCTCCTCGTACGTTCTCCTCCTGCTCTTCGTCATTATTACCATCATCATCTTCATCCTCATCTTCCTCATCCTCCTCCTCCTTTTCCTTCTGTCATAATCTTGATCATCTTCCTCCTCTCCCTCATCTTCCTCTTTGTTCTTCTCCTTATCACTATCACCACCATCTTTAACCTCCTCCTTTCTCCTTAACATTCTCCCCCTCTTCACCCTCCTCTTCCTCCTTTCTCACCTTCCTCCTCCTCATCCTCATCACCATCATCTTCCTCACCATCTTCCTCCTCCTCCTCCTCCTCCTCATCTCCACAGCTATTAAAACACAGACTCCCATCTTGACTTTCTCGATGAGAATCCTGGCAGGGGACTGAAAAATTCCTCCAGAAGATCCTTCCATGCCAGCCATGCCCCGCGCTGGTACCTCCTCTCGGGCAGCCTCACGGGGACACAGCCCCACACAGGCTGGCAGGGACGGAGGGAGAACAGGCCCAGGCTTCCGCACAGGACGTCTGCATCCCGGGAGCTCCGCACCCAGGAAAGGGCTCCTGTGTGTGACCAGAGGCAGTGATGGCATGTCATTTACTTAATAGCTTTCTTCTCATCAACTTATGCTTGATTAAATACATTTATTTTTAAAATGAAACTAATTTCGCTACCAAGAAACAGTTCCCACCTGCTCTGATGGTGGGCAGAGCAGCGAGCACCACGTGAACCTCATGGTGCCTCTCGCAGACCCCGCCAGCCTCGGCGGCCATTAATCACACAGCTGCACGTTCAGAAGGAACAGAGACCAAAGGAGGTGATACTCTCTGCGTTCCTGGCCTTTCAGCTCAGTGGCACTTCCTACCATGACGGGTTTCATCACCACACATACTAGCAGCTCCATCCACGGCCCGCAGTGTGAGAAACACTGGCCCACAGAACGAGGCCGGAATGCCCAAGGACAGCAGCAGAGCCCCCACCTCTCTTCTCAGCCTTCATTCCTGGGCCCCCCCATCCCTGCCCGGTGCAATGTCACTCACACGTCCAGACACCTGGACAGCCTCCTCAAACGCCCTGCGCCCTGGCCTTCCCCTCATTTTGGTTCCACAAACACTTCCACTGAAGCATTTACCACTGTGGAGTGGGCAGAACTGCTTAGCGTCCGTGCCCACCCCTGGGATGAGAGCTGGTCAGGGGCAAGCACCACGTCTGAGTCGCCTGTTTCTCCAGCCCCTGGTACGCACGAGGTGTCTAGGAGCTGCCTGTCAGATGAATGAAGGAATGAGTGAAGGAGTTAATGCAGTAAGCAAACATGTAACTGAAAAACTGAATAAACCCCCAGTTTGCCAGTCCTCCTCCTGCACTTCTATTTCTCAGCATAGCAATACTGAGGGTTTTTCAGCAATGCAATCGGACATTGTGTTCTTTCTAAAGAACATGTAGAATTGTTTCTAACCTGAAATTATCTGCTACTATAAAACTAAACCAGTGGACATTCCAAGGGCCCAGAGGTGGTTCCTCTGCCCAAGCCTGACCCCGGCCCATTCCCAGAGGAAAGCAGAAGTCTGCCAGGATGGATGGCCAGCCTGTGCCCCACCCAGCCACTGCCACGGGGAGCTCTGATCAACATGAAATTCAAATCTGACGAACATTTGAAATCCAGCAGTTTAGAAAATGACTAAATTTACTGAACAAGCCTCTTCTGCACAGAAAAGAAGAGGAATGAGCTTCCATGCATATGCAGTTGGCTCCAGGGGACAGTGGGCCAGAACAACTGGACAGCTGTGGAGAACTGTGCCCGAGGAAGGCAAGGCAGGTGCCTGGCCCCCGCAGGGCGCACCAGGTTCCACTGGTCACTCCCAGGCTGCGGTGCCGTGTGCACATCTGGGCGGCACTGAGCATTCAGTGCTGCCCTGCGCTGGAGCACAGCTGAGGCAGAGAAAAGCACTGCCGCAGTCGGCCTGGGGCCTCTGGGACACACGGCCAAAGTGCCCGCCCCTGCCCAGCCGGCGCTGCCGTGGCAGAGCCCACCCGCAACAAGGCAGCGGTGGGCAGCCACATGCTAATAATCAGGACAGACGACAGACATGCCGACTGCCAGTTTCACAAATGTGGGTTTCAAGAGAGTTTTTGCCAGGTGGTTCCAGCACCTTTGGCGTTCCGCACCCGCACCTCTACCGCTCGCCCTGCGTGCTCTCACGGATGTTCGTCAGCTGAGGAACCACTAAGCTCAGTCTACAACAAGGGCCCGTGAACTAAGCACTCACTGGGCCAGGCCCTGGGCCCAGCACGGGGCATTCCCCGCTAGACGGTGACTTCTTCGAGGACAGAGACCTTGTCTGGGCCCAGAGACTGGCACCAAGCCGGGCCATGGCCTGTGGCATGTGATGAGTGCAGGGCACATGTTTGCTAAACGGGCAGTCCGTGCCCGGAGCCGCCTCTCTGGGAGGAGACGTGCATGGGGCGAGGCGGGGAGAGCGAGCGCTGCTGCGGCCTGATCCCGCTCTGCCCGGAGCACCAGCAGTCGATCCGAGGACAAGGCCCTCAGTTTACACAGTGGGAAAACAAACATGTTTGTTTGCTAACATGTGCCTGGGAGGCAGGTGACACCTTTTCTAAAGCAAGCTGGCAAGAAACAGATTTGAAAAATTAAAACACATCTTTCTGGAACATCTGTCATTATAGTAACTTAACTAGAGTAAAAATTAACCCTCTCTGCCCCTCTTGCAGAGACTAAAAGGTAGTAGGGTGCAGACACCGGCAAACCCCTCCCCATGGGACACTGGCTTGGCAAGAAGGAGCCCACTCCAGCCAGAGAGAGATGCTGGTCGCCCTGCACCAAACTCCCATGAGCAGCCCCTCAAAGGGGCCACGTGCCTCCTGCCCTGACCCTGGGGGTCCCTGACCCTCGCCTGTGAGGTGGGGCAGCAGAGGCAAGCTGCCCAAGGTGCACTCCAGGCAGCAGTCAAGATGCGACCCAGGACTGCCCCCTCGGTGCCCCTGAAACTACCCGACACTGCGGGATCAAGGCACAGACCCGCCCTCATGTCTCTGAGCATCAGCCTCTGAGCACAGCCACCCGCCCTCCAAAGAGCAAGAGCACCTGGCCATGAGGAGTGACCAGAAAACCTGACATGGCATTAACCCCACAAAGACACAGGCAAATCGCTCCCAGAATGGAGGGCTCCCCATTCATCAGTCCGCTCAGCGAGGATTTGCCAGGGGCCCTCCACGTGCCAGGGCTGCCTTGGGAGTGAAGCTGCAGGGAGACAAGTTGCGTCCTGCCCTCTGGGAGTTTAGCAACTTGTAGGAGATTCAGCCTCGAGCTACCAAGGCATCTGTTTCACCGGAATTACCAAATATGACTGAGGTCCCCAAAGCCCGGGCGACAGCCCAGTATCGGTCTGTGGCCTGTTAGGAAACGAGCTGCGTATCACCGCCTAAGCTCAGAACCACATCCCCCCAACCCAAGACACCACCTCCAACCCTCGGTCTGTGGAAAAATTGTCTTCCATGAAACCAGTCCTGGTGCCAAAAAGGTTGGGGACCGCTAGAATATGAGTGTACTGAGTGTTTGGTCTCTTTTTCTGCCCAACACCGGACCTTCAAGGCCTGAAAGGAGCTAAAAAGGTGAGTCCATGCCCATCTGGGGGTGATTTCAGCCTTGGCGTGAGATTACAAGTGGCCCTAATGAGGTCCCTTACGGCGAGCGCTCCATTGGGTGACCCCAACACAGCCAGGCTGACCAGCTATGTTCTGGGGCCAGCGCAAATCCCTCCTCGAACCGTAGAGCATCCTCTATGTAGGAGGTGGCCATCTTTCACCGACTCCGCAGCCACTCTGGAGTGGGTGATGAAGAGTGAGAGTGGACAGCACCGGCTCCCCGGCCACCCTTAATGTGCAGAATGAAGTCCTGGCAAAGCTGCCTCCTCTTTTGAACATGTGAAAAATGGACTGCTCAACTCTAGGCATTACTTTCAATTTATATACATCAGAGCTGCAAATGTATATGCCAAAAAGATTCATTTTTCTTATTTTGTAAGTAATTGTGAGCAGATGCTCTTTCACTGATAAAGGTAATTTGGTTAGCAATAATTCTGAATTCAGAATCTCCATTTCACTGGAAATAAGAGTGTACATACAATGAATGAGCAGGCAGATGCAATTATTGTCATATTTCAGGCTGAAGATATTTTTTTCATGAAGCCCTATGTGGCAGGACAAGGCGATGTTACTGTCGTAAAGTCTCAGGAAGAGACTTGTCATATTAGGAAGGAGAAACAACCACAATATTTGTTGAACACTTTTCTCAGCACTTTAAACAGCAGATCTACAGACCGAAAATTCTGCTGAAACATCTTGTCTTCTTGATTAAAAATAAAAATAAATTATGCAAACACATTGTGTCCCAGGATTTATGCTAAAAAGGAAAAAACATGTATCCCATTGACTTAGCATAAAAAACACAGTATTTATGCAGGACCAGACACTACTTAGATTTATTTGCCCAAAGAGTAGGCATAATTGCTCACTCTTAGCTACCTGACAAAGAAAACCTTTCAAACCCCCTGCACAAAGGGGTTTGAACAGACATGAATACATCATGCTTTTGCTGGGAAAGGCATGAATAGGCTTTGATTTGGGGGGAAGATTTCAATTCTCTAATCAGTTAAAAAGATAAAAAAGAACAAAAGCAAGAGCCACTGACAGTGAGCGTGGGCCTCTCTGCAGCCAAGAAGCCTCCTGTTCTGAGCTCCCCCACCCTTCTTGCTTGCAGGATTTGGTTTATGTTAACGATAAACAGCTAAAAAAAAGGCAGGTCCCAGACAGAGGCAGGGTCCAGCCGCACTCACCAGCCAGAGGACCATGGCCCCCGCTGCGCCCCAGCTGGGCAGGATGAGGCGTTGAGACTGAGGGCCGGAGGCAGCAGGCCCAGGCCCGGCAGCTCCAGGAGGGAAGGGGGAAGCAGCAGGGGCTGAGGGCTTAGAGACAGACACAGAGCAGGGCTGCACTGTGGCCGCACACAGAGGCCTCCAAGGGTACAGAGGGCCTGGCCTGGAGGGCGACAGGGCAAGGAAATGGGGATCAAGGGACAGCAGCAGAATCCAGGACCTGCGGCTCCACTTTCCAAGCACAGGACACTCGCCGACAAACCCCTCCAAGTCAGCAGGCAGCCGCACCAGGAGCCACAGCCAGGAAGCCCCAACAAGTCTTCTCCCTTGGGCAGCAGACGAGGCTGGGCTGGACATTAGTGGACAGTGGAAAGGCCTTGGGTTTTAGTGTCAGGTGAGCCTGGGTTCAAATCGCCCATCTGCTTCTGGAAAGTTCTCTGAGCTCTCAAGGCCTCCAGGTCCTACCATGGAACATAGGGAGAGTGCCAGAGCCTCAAAGCCCTCTGGGGGAAGTTCCTGGCGTGGTGGCTGCCATGCAGTGGGCACGACAAGGGCATCAATCCCCTCCTGCCTGCTCTCGGGCTGGACCAAGGCTGAGAGCAGGACCACAGCAAACCACGCTCTCTGCTGCACAGCCAGGCCGGCCCCCTCTCAGCATCTCAGCCAACCAGCCCGGGAGTAGACGCATCTGCCCTGAGGCCTGGGACCATCGGGTCCCCCGTAGGTTCCCTACAGACTCTTCAGCCATCACAACGCAGTGAGCAAATAACAGAGGGGCTTGAGGTCAAAGAGGACTAAACACATGGTGAGTTACTGAAAAAACAGAGGCAAGAGAGACAGCGCTGCAGGCCAGGGCTGCGCCAGGACCGGAGACAAGAAGAGGAGCCCACCCGCACTCACAGAGGGACGAGTGTTAGGACAGGGCTGCCAGCAAATGGCCACCGCAGCCAAGAACAAGGGGCCTTTCGCTCTGTCTTTGGCCAGAGGGAGGTGAGTTGGGATTCCGGCAAGGTCTGAGCTGACAGTAAACGCCCACAGGCCAAGAGGACTGGTACTGAAGGTGGCGTCCGTCTGAGCCATTCCTGAGGCACAGGCCACACTGGAGGCTGACCGGGTTGAGGACCATCTATGTGCACAGCCGTCTCCATTAACGGCGGCTGCCTGACCTACTACACACACACACGCTTCTACAGGAAACCTGCTCCTTATAATACACACTGCTGCATTTCAGTAATGATCGTGTCTTGACAAGAAAACATGTTTTCCTCCAAAATTATGATGGAGATCAATTGAAAGTGAAATTTATTTAGAACATTTTAACACCACTTCAGGAATGTGCTGATGACGTAAACAGAAAAATCCCAACCCCTAGGCCCCACTCCTGTGCCAAGAGCCAGGATCCCAGCTAATCCCACAGGGGACTAGAGAGGTCAAGACACCGGGCCCTTCGAGGAGGCACCTGGCAGCCCTTCCTGGAGCGTGCAGGAGACAGAAGAGAGCCGGGAAGCTGGCCTCTTGGAGGCGCGTCTGTAGCTGCACACACTGAGATGAGCCGCATGGCAAAGATTCCAAGGGCCGTCATACACCGAATCCGACTGGCCTGTGGCCCTGGCTCCTGGGAAGGAGACCCTAAATCCTGGGACTGGTTTTGTTATGCTAATGAAGCAACTCCTGGTGGGCCCTAATAGCATCCAGATGGGGACTGGTCACCAGAAAGACCACGCAGGGCCAGAACCCTGGAAGGGGAGGAGAGGGCGCTGGAGACTGAGCTCCCCACGTGGCGTGGGGTTCAGTCATCAGGCAGAGGTAGCGAAACCCCGGAGAAACTGCGGCGCTGAGTCCTGTGGCGCTCCCTGGTTGGTGAACACCTTGATGTGGCAGGAAGGTCACACACACTGATGCTACAGGGAGTGATACAGAAGCTCTGCGTCCCCAGGACGCCTCCAGATTGTGTTCTCTGCTTCCCTTCACGTGGCTTGTCCCCCTGATCTGGGTGCCCCATGACCTGTGTGCCCTTGTCTTCACGAGTACAGTGCTTTCCTGAGTCCCCTGAGCCATCCCAAGGAATCGCAGATCCTGCGGGAGTCAAGAACACCACTGCATTTACAGCCAGCAGGGCAGTGTGCAGGTGGCCTGGGGACCACTGCAGGGTGGCCGGCCTGGCGTCTCAAGCGAGCGCAGTCTTGAGGAGGGCTGAGCCCTCAACTTGTAGAGTCTGATATCAACTCTGGGTGGTTGCACCAGGATGGTATTGTGGGATACCAAGTCCATGTACAAACCAAACACTCCTGCCACCAGCGAATGGCCCCAAGGGCCAAGATCCACACAGACAACAAGGCACAGGCCAACCGGCAAATCCATTCCTTTAAGTAACTCCTCCCAGGCTAACGTCAACACCAAGGCCATGCCACACAACTGCCTCTACACAATGATGGGGGTGAAGGCGCGTCAGAAGGCACAGTGAGCTGTTCCCAAGCAGGCAGGACTGACGTGGCGGCCAGCACTACCCCAGGAGGACAGGGGGAGGTCACACCAGATTCACTCCCGGGCTGCGGAGCACAGAGGCGCCACCACGCACTCGCAGAACCTCAGTAAACATGAGCTCAGGATAAAGTGAAGCCTCCTGGCAGATGTAAAGAAACAGGGTTTATCTGACACCTCAACACGCAATCTTTTCATCTCTAGAGAGGTATTAAGACATATTTTTTTGACAGTAACATAATCTAAAATACAAGTTCTTCTAGAACTACATGGAGTTGAAGTAATGAGGCACTAAATAATTCTCACTCACAGATGTGCTCACGAGCTTCTCCACAAACCCTCCAAAACACGGTCACGTCCAAACGAGGCGGCACCAACCTGATTCCCTGAGGAGAGGATGCAGATGACAGCCGGCTTCCTGGGGTGCCTGAGGCTCGGGGGGCACTGACCACACGCCATGAACTACAGCATGTGGCCCTCCCCTGCCCCCAACCAGCCAGGACCCTGCAGACAGACGCTGGCCCGGGAAGAGCAGAGGGCCGACCGCAGATCAGAGGGGAGGGCCGGGCAGTGGGCTCAGCCTCAGCTCCGTCCCACCCGCTCTTCCAGAAGGTCCTCCTGGGATTCAGCTTGTCTTTTCACTATCTTAGGAGCATCATTTGAAGAGCAGAAGGTTGTAATTTTGGCAAAGTCCAATTTATATGTCAAATTTTTCTTCAGTGTTTCAGAGTTTTAGCATCATTCTAAGAAACTTGGGGGCTTATCTCAAGGTCACAAAGATTTTCTGTTTTCTCATAGAAGTTTTAAAATTTTAGGCTTAAAACACAGGCCTTCGATTCATTTCGAGGTAATTTTTTAACATGGTGCGAGGTATGGATCCAAATTCCTTCCTTTGACATATAAATATCCAATTGTAACTGCTCCATTTGTGTAAAATATATACATACATACACTATATAACAAACATATACTTTTGTCACTGAATTTCTTTTGTACCTTTCTGGACATCAGTCGGCCACATACGTGTGGTTCTACTTCTGAACACGCTCCTTTTCCACAGACCCCGCAGCCTGTCTCAGTGCCAACAGCACACTGTCTTGACACCCTTGGAATCGGGTAAGATTACTCCTCCCGCTGTGTTCACCGTGGTCGGCCCTGTTCTACCTCTTCTACGGACTTTGTGTTTCCATATGAATCTAAAATGTGGCTTGTCGATTTCTACAGGAAAGTACGGTGGAATCTTGATTGGGATTAAGATGAAAGTATGATCAGTTTGGGGGGGAACTGACATTTAATAATCTTGGGCTTTTGATCTGTGAACATGTTCAGGTCACCTTTAATTTCTCTCAGCATTGGTTTGTAGTTTTCAGCATGCAGGCCTATTAGTCTTTGGCAGTAGCATTTTCCTTACACGTTTCATATTTTTATGCTATTATAAACAGTGTTGCTCATTGAATTTCAATTTCTAATTTTTCATTGCTAGTATATAGAAATGTGATTTATTTTTGTATATGGATCTTATATCCTGAAGCCTCAATAAATTATTTGTTCTAGTAGCTTTTTTGTAGATTCCATCAGATTTTCAAAAAAGATGATCATACTGTCTACAAACGAAGGCTTTTTCCTTTCAGTCTGGATGCCACATGTTTGTGTGTATGTACATGTGTATGAATGTACCTGGTGTTTGGTTGTGCCTCACAGTACTAGCTAGAATATCCAGTATACACGTTGAACATGGTGAGAAAAAACACTGTGTCATGTTCCTAACCTTAGGGGGACGCATTCAGTTCACACCATTTTATACACTGTGTCGTGTTCCTAACCTTAGGGGGACGCATTCAGTTCACACCATTTTATACAGCGTTAGCTACTGGTCTTCATAAATGCCCTTTATCAAGCTCAGGAAGTTCCTTTCTATTCCTAGTTTACTGAGAGTTTTTATTAGGAAAGGATATTAGATTTTGTCAAATGCTTTTTCTGCATATATTGAGATGATTTTTAGGGGATGATTTTATGTTCTTTTAAAATATGTTAATAATAATGAATTACACTGATTTTTTTCAACAGTTAAATCAACCTTGCACTCTGGGATAAACCATGTGTCATCATGATATGTACTGTTGGATTGGATTTGCTAAAATTCTGTTGAGGATCTTTCCATCTTGCTCATGAAGGATATTGGTCTATTGTCCTCTTTCCTTGCAATGACTTTGGTTTGGGTATCAGGGCATCATAAAAATGTTGTCATTATAGAATGAACTGGAAAGTATTCCCTTCTGTTCTATGTCTCATTTGTTCTTTGTTCCTCTTTCATTTTGCATGCTTTTATATTAATTGAGCATTTGCTATAATCCATTTTATCTCCTGTGTTAGCTCATCAGCGATACCTCTTTGTCCCATTGTTTTAGTGGCTGCTTTAGGGCCGATAGTGGTTATAGACAGTTATCACAGCTTACCTGTAATTATTACTATACGACTTCATGTGCTGTATGGTAAAAAAACCTGAGGACAGTCTGCCTCTATTTCTCCCTCTGTCCACATTCGTACTTTTGTCTTCATCACCGTAGATCCACATTTTCATCTGGCATCATCTTCCTTCTCCCTGAAAATTCACCTATTGTATTTCTTGCAGTGCGGATATCCTGCTGGTCTGGTGATGAATTCTTTCAGGTTTTATATGTCTAATATGGCATTTATTGCATCTCCATTTTTGAAAGATTTTTTTTTTTCTGGTTAACAAAGTTTGTTTTTTTTGTTTGTTTGGTTTTGTTTTTTTCCTTTTCGTAGTTCAAACACGTTGCTCCATTGTCTTCTGGCTGGAACTGTTTCTGGCGAGACCTCTGTTGTCATACTTTCCTTTGTTCTTCAGTACATGTCTTTTTTCCTCTGGTTGCTTTTGATATTTTCTCTTTATTAGTGGTTTTAAGCAATTTGCTTATGATATGCCTTCACCTGGTTTTCTTCATATTTCATACTCGGTTTGCAATCATTCACATTCTTGGTTCTATCAGTTTATAGTTTTCATTTTTAAAAATATTATTATTTCTTCCACTGTCTTTTCTGTTTCCCCCTTTTCCAAGACCACAGATTGTAAAGCAGCTTCGACTGCGCCACAGTTCACTGACTGTTCATTTCTTAAAATACTTTCTCTTTCATTTTGAATAGTTTCTATTGCTACGTGTGCAGGTTCACAAATCTCTTCCTCTACAAAGTCTAATCTGCTAATAATCCCATAAACTGTATTTTTCATTTAAGACGTTGTGGTTTTCATCTCTATAATTTCAATTTTGGTCATTTTTACATATTCCATGTCTCTACTTAACGTATTTTACTTAACATGTCTCTATTTCCATGTCTCCACATATATCTCTAGATTTTTAAACACACGGAATAAAGTTATAATAACTGTTTTCATGTCTTTGTCTAATATCTGTGCCATTTCCAGGTCAGTTTTGATTGATATGTGTTCTTGTTATACGTAGTATTCTCCTACTTCTGTGCACACCTTGTAATGCTTTTGGAAGCCAGATATTGTGATTTTTTTCCTTACTGGGCACTTGATATTTTTGTATTCCTATAAATATTTTTGAAGTTTTTCCTGGGATATGGTTAAGTCACTTGGGAACAGTTTAATCATTTGGGGTCTTGCTTTTAAGCTCCGGGAACAGAGTTAGGTTTGTATGCCACCCCTACTGAGGCAAAGCCTTGCGCGTTCTCTACCTGATGCCCAGGACTTACAAAGGTTTCCATTCTGGGAACAGACACAGTTCCCACTCTGAGGGTCCCACAGCTTGTTCTCTCTGATCAAGTGGTCCCTCCCTCACCTCACACACGTGTGCTGATTGGTATCCGCTTAACACCTGAAAGGGACCCGCAGAGCCTCAACTGCTTCTCTGTGCTGCTTTCTCTCCCGCCGCCCCCCTCCCCCGGCTCCAGCCCTGCGAGCCCCTGCTGCCTCAGTGTCCCCGGACTCCCAGCTCCGTCTACACTCAGGGAGACCAGCAGGCCCCTCCTGGCACCATGGCCCAGCAACTCTCTCCAGCCGAGAGTTTGGGCAACGCCAGCGCTCACCCTGTACTCCTCCCTCGCAGGGATCGCTCTGTTGTCTAATGTCCCATATCTTAAAAACCAAGGTTTCACCTAGTGTGTTTAGTTTTCTAGTTGATGCAGGCAGCAACGTGAACCAGGCCTTCAGATGGACAAAGTGTCATCAAATCTGGAAACGTCTTTGCTCGGGGATCATTAAGGTCAATGCTGGCTGGAAACGGGTAAGATTCCCAGCATTTGGTGCTCGTTTACCTGATTAGGTTTAAATGAACTGCAAGGGCTATGTTTTGTTTGTTTTTAATTAACTGGATACTTTTCTGTATTCGAAGACCAAGTCCTGCAGGTGGAGGCAAGTGTGGCAGATTCCCCTTAGACTCCTTTTCCACAGCTGCTCCGCCCTGCTGCACGAGCCACAGCAAGCAGCATTTGCTGGCCAAACTCAGCGCCTACACCACCACTGATTTGTGTTCTCACAGTCTCTGCGGGTCCAGACCCCAGGCAGAGCTCAGCTGGGTCCCCTTCACAAAGCTGCCATTGGGGCTGTGTCCTCACCTGGAGGCCTGGTTAGGAAAGAACCTGTTTCCAAGCTCATCCAGGTTGCTGGCAGGATTCATCTCCTGGCATCTCTGTGACTGAGGACCCTGACCCTCTGTGACTGAGGACCGTGACTCGCTAAGGGCTGGAGGCTGCTGCGGGTCCTTGCCCTGTGGCTTCCCCAGCTCGCTGTTTACTTGAGGAACGCAAGGAGACTCCGCAGCTCCCGTCTGCTGAGATGGAGTCTTGCACAAGACAACGTGATTACGGGACTGATGGCCCACCACCCATATCCCACTGAGTAGAATCAAGTTCTGATTTCCCCTGAACCACAGGAGAGGGGATTACGTGGAGGCGTGACGACAGACGGGGCTCAGTGGCAGCCACCGCACTCGTTCACACATTTGGCTTTGCAGGAGAAAAGCCACTTGGCCCCTCCCTGTGCACCCCACCGTGGTCCCCTCTGTGGCACAGCAAAGGAGGAGGGTCAGGGCCCACCTGAGACTCCGTGGAAGCCCAGGCCCGGCTGCGAGGCAGGAGAAGAGGAGGGACGCTCTGCTTCACTGACAGCTCCGCACCAATAGGCAAGGCTCTTTTTTAAATGGAGAGGAAGTAAAGGAAAAAGAAACTCCCAGCTAAAAAAACACAATGACTCAGATAAAGAAGTCATCCCGTCAGCAGTAAGAAATCCCTGATACAGCCCCAACCTACCATGAAGTTGAAGATGTAGAGCTTTCCCAGAAATATTCCCTCTCTCTTGGCATATTTTAAGACTGAGAATACTGCCATGACAAACATTTGTCTGGGCTGTGGCTTTGATCGTGGAGCCCCCCACCACCTGCTGCTGGTCAGTGCCTACCCATCTTTCCAGACCCAGCTCAGCATCACTGCCCTCTTGACGCCTTTCCTGACTTCCCTCATCCCCAGAGAACTGACCTCCTGTCCCCTGTGCCCCATGGGTAGCCTGGAGACTGCATAAGAAAACCCGCAACCCCTCAGTGCCTTGGTTTGCATGGCCGTCTCTCTCAGACTGTGAGCTCGTAACGACACAAAAGCCTTTGCGTTCCTCTCCATGCTCAGGACCCAAAGGACAATACACAGCAAAAGTTTTCCATGACAGCAGATGGATGCACGCATGGATGGGTGGATGGATCGACGGCTGAAGGGAGGGTGAGTGGACGGATCAAGAGGGAGAGGGGAGGGGGGTGAGGCTGGTCAGTGAGTGGATGGAGGGATGCTGGATCAGAGACGGGGGCAATCCTAGCATGCCTACTGGGAAAAGCGCCTTCCAAAGTGAGCCCTCCCTGCTGTCCCTGCAGCTCCCTCCGCCACCTGCAAGCCCGTGGACTGCTCTGCACGCTCCCTGCATCAACCCCTCCCCAGCAGACACCTACGCAATGCCTGACTTCTGCATAGCTATCTCTGGACACCTGTTCAACTTGGTCCCTCACACCCCCTGTCCCAGCAACTATAGAATGTGATGCTCTCATTCGTCCCCCCAGTCTGCCACCTAACTAGATAAGAGTTCCCTAAGGAAGACCTAGTCCAGCTCATCACCACCCCCTCAGGTCCAGCAGACGGTGGGCACTTCACAGATGCTTGCCGAATGAGGGAGGTCACTCACGGCCCAGTTTAGAGACCGCTCAGCCTGAGAGGGGCTGGGGCACAGGGTAGAGGAGGGATGTTGTTCCATCTGCCCAGTGGCCTGGGCAGCCACCCTGAAGGCAAACTATCACAGACTCAGCATCCCTCCCTGCACCAGGATGGCAGTGCCACGGCAGCAGGGAGACGGGCCGCTGCTGGCCTTGCTGCCTTCTGTGCTTCCGGACCGTGGGCCTGCCACGCTGCAGGGGACAGACATTTGATGAATAACTGACTTCGAGGAGTGTGTGGGCTATTAAGGCCACACAGGACAGTTGTGCAAAGACAGCAAGAGGACGAGGGGAGGGAAAGGAGGACAGATTCTCAACCATGCCACATACTTAATTCCTCCAGACGCAAAATGAGTGACAGATTAGGGCCCCAAAGACTAAGTGTGTATACACATCCTGACCACGCTATCACTCAACTTCATTTTCATCTCCCTCGGCACAGCCCTCCACCAGGAGCTGTTTCTGATGACACCGACAGCCCTGAGAGCAGGAGATGTCACAGGGAACACTGTTAAGGAACACCCAGCGGTGTCCTGGTTCACGTACCTTCAGAGCCAAAGCCCAACATCCTCGCTGCCTCACGCGGTGCTCAGTGGCCACTCACTCAGCAGTCAGTGACCGGTGATTTACCCACATTAATGTACATAGTTGGCCCAATGGAGGGAGACAGTCGGACAGACAGACGGACGGGTTCCAAGAAGCAGGAGTGCAGAGCCCAAAGGAAAGCAGAGAAGAGGAGGCTTAAACTAAAGGCAGTCTGGCCAACACCTCTGGCTCTTCAGATTCCATTACAATGGGGAGCCAGCCCTGTGCCCGTCCTGCACTGACCAAGATCACGGCAACAACGAATCCTGGGGGCGCGGCCACAGCGAGGCGTGGGGCTGGGGCATGGGGGGCGAAGACCAAGCCTCTGCCCGACAGGACACCAGCACCCACACCAGGGTCTGGGCTATCTGCTGGGGTGACTGGCAGGCCAACAAGGGCACCACCTTGTGGGCCCACCGAAGGTTCCAAGGGCCGAGACAGAGGGCATGTGCTCAGGATTTCAGGGTGCCAATGCTCAGTGTAAAAGATTCCACAATTTTAAAAGCAAGGGAGTCTGGCATTACCTGGCAGGGCTGGACTCACGTGCAGCGAGCAGGGACAGAGCCAGGAATGCATGTTTGTGGAGCTTCAGTGCCCCCACTTCTGAGTGGCTCTGCCAACCCTGGGGGCATGTGGAGTGTGGGGGGCCAGCGGAGGCCAAGGAGACCAGGCAGAGGGTCTGTAGGGGCCGAAGTGGCTGAAAAGCAGAGGCTGCTTCCCCAGGCCTGCAGAGGAGGAGGAAGGTGGTGTCAGGGAAGCCCGGGCTCCTCGGCTGCTGTGTTTGGCGCTCAGCCCGGTGGCCAGGTCCACAGGGCAGCGAAAGGCCAAGAGCCCCAGAAACCAGGCTGGTCCGATGAGCAAGGCTTCCCTCTTTCTGCCTGGCCGGGACCACTGCAGCATGGCTGGTGGCCAGAGCTGCTGGATTTCCTGTCACTGCAAGTCTTTCCATCCCGCAGGGCCTGTTTTGGATGCCTGGCCCTGGCCTTGCAGCTGCTGTTGCCAGTGAGCAGACGATAGCAGAGCGGCCCACATCACACCTGCACAGCAACCTGGGTTCAACGAGAACGATCACATGTGTGTGGTCACAGGACCACACAGGTAGGATTTCTTCTGGAGCTCTGTCTTCACACAGGGACAACGGGAGAGCAGCTAGAGCAGATCACTGAACAGGAATGACAGAGTTAACCTGAAATGCAGGTTTCCTCAAAATTAGAAGGGAGCATCCAAGTGCAAAAGAAGCATGGCCAGCAGTGTTCTCGCACCTCTATAATTCAATCATTAACATGCAGCTAGAGCACAACTGTTCTTGGAATGCTTTGTGTAAATCAAACGAACAGAGACACCTTTCCCATGGGGCTTATGACAGAAGGATCCTCCGTAGTCCCATGCTCCTGTGGCTCCTTCCAAGCTCCCATCCCCCCGGCACCTGTGCCAGGAACCACATCCTGCTCTCAAAGTCACCAAGCTCACTGCCAACGCCAGCCACCGTCAGCACCACGTCCAATAGCATGCTGTCATCTGCTGGGTGCACGGGTGTGCAACTCTGGGATGGTGGCTCCATGCCCCTTATCTCAGCTTGGTCCTGGATACTCTGCTGTGTCACGTTTGTTCCAGGGGCATGGCACCAGGAAGGCCTGGGCCCACGTGCACCAGTTACAAGAGGAGAGCCCGTGGGTCCACATTGTCTCTGTTTTGTGTCAGGAGAGTGTGCACGTGGCAGGGAGGGCACGGCCAATGCTCACAGCCCTCAGGGTCCTCAGCCACTCGGGCAGCTCAGAGGGAGGAGGGCGGCTCTCTGCTCTCTGCTCAGCTGGCGTGCGTCCCAAGGAGGACCACTAAGAGCCCCCTGCCCTCCATGGCAGCAACCAGAGATTGGAGGGGTCTCCCAGCCCTGGCCCACAGGCCACACTGGAGCCCTGACTGAGAAGCAACAAGCAAAAGGTCCACAGTCAAGAGACCCAACTTCAAATCCCAACTCCACATTTCACCTGTGTGACTCAGTCAAGATGCTCCTCTAAGCCTCAGTTTCCCTGTTGGTCAAGTGAAGATATATCAATTCCGACCTAACAAGTTGCCACGAGGAACAAACATGGTAAAGGACGTACTGCTTAGCAGAGTGCGGAGTGGCGACAGCTCCTCCCTGGGGGCCTGGTGGTTAGGACTCGGTGCCCCAGAGCACTGAGCTCTGCTAGGGGAGCCCCCCGCCCCCCAGGGCACTCACCCACGGCTGGGTGAGGACGCCGGCTCACGTGAAACCCACAAAGGGCATTCGCTGCCACGTCCAGTGGAGACCACTGGGCCCGCGGTCTGGGCTCCGTCCCGAGACCCAACGGCTTAAGAGGCCATTGGAGGGACTGCGGAGCACCTGTACTCACCGCTCCCCCTTCCCAGCACTACGCAGAAACAGCGGAGAGTAAACACTCACGCACGCAGGAGGGGAGAAAAGACAGACATGAGAACCTGGGAAGCACATGGACAGGTGGTCCCCATAGGGCAGCGGTCCCCAACCTTTTTGGCAGCAGGGACCGGTTTCATGGAAGACAATTTTTCCACGGACGGAGGGGGATGATTTCAGAATGACTCGAGTGCATTACATTTATTGTGCACTTTATTGCTATTATTATAACACTGTCACATGCCACTCACTGATATGGTTTTGATATGAGTCTGCAAGCAATTGATTTATTATGTCTCTGTGCAGTCGAACCTCCCTGCTAATGATGATCTGTATTTGCAGCCGCTCCCCAGCACTAGCATCACTGCCCCAGCTCCACCTCAGATCATCAGGCATTAGGCTCTCATAAGGAGCCGCAACCTAGACCCCTCGCATGCGCAGTTTACAGTAGGGTTCGTGCTCCTGGGAGAATCTAATGCCACTGCTGATCTGACAGGAGGCGGAGCTCAGGCAGTGATGCGAGCGATGAGCAGGGCCTATAAACAGAGACGAAGCTTCACTCCCTCACCCACTGCTCACCTCCTGCTGTGCGGCCCGGTTTGTAACAGGCCACAGACCAGTACCAGTTTGTAGCCTAGGGGTTGGGGACCACAGCCATAGGGGGCCTGAGAAGGCTAAAGCCTAGGCCAACACTGCAGAAAACTGAGCCCCCATCACTCAGATGGGCTGCACTGGGCGCCTCTGAATAGCGGCCCAGCAGGGACACGGGAGCATGGTCTGCGATGGGGCTAGACCCTCCAGCTATCCGTGCACTCCCCACAGCGTGGCTCAAGCTCAGCAACCCCCCGCCTGTTCCACACCACCCCCACCAGACACTGGAGCTTCCGTGCTCTGAAGAGGGTCAGACAAAGGTCTCTGGATGGGAGGACCAGGCACAGCAGAGTGGGAGGACTGAACCCCTGCAGTGATGGGGACCTGTGATTGCAGAGGGAGGCCTGGGTGACTGGCGGGCTGAGAAGCGTGAGGAAGTCCCTGTACCCACTAGGGACCCATAGTCCAGGGTACGGAGGACCAGAGGGGCCACTGCGAGTCTGCTCTGAAGGGGGTGTGGAGGTAGAAGACAGACATGCCCTCCCATGCACGGGACCAGTGCCTTTTATTAAGGGACCAGTGACCTATGGTATGGAAATGGTCCTCATCCCGGCAAGCCCTGGCTGGAAATGCCCACCTGCAAATGCAGCCTCCTACCCTGATTTCAGGAGGGACACTGGTTTCTTATAATGAAGAAGATAAAACACTCACGTCCTCTGCAGCAGCTCGTAACCATGATCAGAAACGATTTGGGGAATCATTTCAAAACCAGATTTGATGGCCTACATTTAAAACAAGACAACTTTCTCTTGCTAAGGTCAAGGAGAATTGCTTTATTTGGAAGCCTCTACTTACAATTTAATTAACTAGTCTCAGTTTGGCAATAAACCCCAAACATCAATCTCAGTACGGAGGGTCACAAAGACATCATCATTAAGGGGAAGACGGCTAGACCACGGCTGGAAGGCCTCACACATCTGCATTTCATTACACACAGGATGCTCGTCACCCCTTCCTGGTGGTAAACATACTTCGCACTTGAGTAGCTGAAAAGAAAAATGCTAATCAGGGTTTTGCCATTCCTGTACCTGGCATTTCTCAATGGTTCCAGAAGGAAGGAACTGGAAGCCACAGTTGCAGAGCAAGAGAAACAGTTCCTGGCGCTTCTGTGCCGCAGGCCCTTCTGCCCGGCTCCACTCCCTGTGTGGCTGGAGGCCGGAAGAGCGGGTGCAGGGAGCCCCTCCCCGCCAGCCCCCAGCTCAGCCATAACTGGAGCATGATGTTTTCCGAAGGCTGTAAAGTACGTGCGGTGGGGTGGCCGGATGATCTCCAAAGGCCTCCATTCTGAACAGCAAGTTTTTTATGATTCTGTGCTAAGTGCAGGCCTGGAAGAAAGAACTCTCGGAACGACTGTTAACGTTCCGTCTTCTAATGTAGGACAGAATGTCCTCCGCGGTCGTGAACCAGTTACTCATCAGCACCAGGTCTTAAAAAATAAGCTAATCCTTTTCTCCTGCAGGGGATTTAAGTGATCCTCCCTGCAGGCCACTGGCCCAAGAACCTCTCAGGACCCTGCCAGTCCAAAATGAGAAGAAAGTTGTCCCTCACTATTAAGAAAATAAATCCCTCTCTACTTGTTCAGAAGGAATACCTGAAATCAGCTTAAACTGGGAGGAAAACAAAAAGTCGAAGACGCAGCAAGGCCCAGAAAGAAACAGAGCAGGAAACTGAAGAGGGCCAAGGAGGACCCCAGAGACAAGGCCACACTCTGGGTGCGGAGTGGGCAGGAGCGGAGCTACTAGGCCCGATCCCAGGGTCCCAAGACAACAGAGTGGGACATGAAAATAAGCACCCAGGGCCAGAGACTACAGGCTGGCAGGTGAGGGGTGGGGCGGAGAGGAATGCTCGCTGGGCTGCCCGGCTCTCAGGGCCATGGGGGGCGGTGAGCCCCAGGATCCCAGGACTCACGGAATCTTCAGTTCAGGCTCTGGCCAGTATTTCACAGTGGAACTGACTATTTCAGAGGATTCCAGCAGGCACTGCTTCTTCTGATTATCTTAACAACTTTGAGGTGGTGGGACGTACCTCTGAAGATCGTCCCTGCAGATCCAGACTGTTCCAGGAGGACGCACGATGGTGGTCACAGGTGAGAGCACGTGGAAAGGTACAGCTCAGTCAGCCGGGGGGCTGGACTCTGAGGCAAGACAATCCTCAGCTGTGCCCAAGAGCGTCGGCTGGGTACGGCTGATTCCTACCTAGTCACCGACATCGTTGTCATTTATACCGCACACGCAATGTTTGCCCGTGTCACTTCTACACGTGATGTAGCAGTCACACAGGCTGCACTGGCACAAACTATGAAGGTTATCCACGCATCCAAATCATTCTACGGATTAAAGGGCAATGGGGTGGGGATTTGAGATCCTCAGGGAAAACCAAAGCTACAGAGGAAACCCAAATGAAACACAAACATCTGGAGACTAGGACAACCAGCACAGAAACTGCTTTCAACCCCCGCACCACCACCCCAGCCCCGCCCGCCTGACGGCCTCTTTGCAAGCAGGGGAGCAGCAGCCGCAGCCCAAGTTCAAGGTCACAGATGGAGGCTGAACTAGAACCCAGGCATATATTCCTAATATATTATTGGTTTTGATCACATTAAACTTCCTCTATTTCTTTTATTTTTTTTTTGTACTATATAATGCACCTCTTTTCCCAAAAATGTACAAAATATCCGTTTAGATTTTCAAGTGAAAGCACATGAAGTCAACTGGACTTAGGAAAACTCATGGCATCTACCGAGAAAGGGAGAACCCGCCTGGGCTGCCACAGAACCCAGGCCGCAGGCAGTTTGCCATCTCGACGATTCCAACAGACAGCAGTAAGCGTGGTCACCTTCGTCACAGCAACACACAGCCATGCTCCACTGTGAAAGCTGCTGGGCAGAAGGGCCCCAGGGACCACGAGCACAAGAATGCAGCCCTACTCGGCACACACGGGGCCTCCGGAAAGTCAGCACACGCCCCAGAGCTGCCGGGGACGCGATTACACATGTACTTTGCCAACTGTCATGTCCGTGTGTCTCCAACGAAGCATCACTATCGTTCCAAACATTTGGATCAGCCATCCTGGGGCCCAACGAGCACAGGAGCAGGGGACAGTGGCACCGAGCATTCCTCAGGCCAGGCTGCCGCTGATTTATCCCCTGCTCTCCGCTGCTTACCTTGCAGGGGAAATAAAAATATTTTCACTTGGGTGCCAATAAAGCTGAATCTAGTTTACTAGCTGTAACTGAATTCTACCTTGAAAGAATAAGTCAATTTTAACCTTACAATGTAGTCAAGACAGCGTCCAGAGAAATTTCATTAAAATCGCATTTAACTTGAATTAAAAAACACAGGAAAGAGAAAAGGTACAAGTAGAGAAAGCCATTTAACACATATAGCTGGAACTATTCTCCAATAATGCATTTTGGCATTTTCTTCCTTAAGAGTGAAAGTGTAAAATATTAGTAAAAATAATTGCCATCTTCGCCCACGGTCTCCCTGGCCTCGGCCAGTATCCTCCACCGACAGGCACCTCGGGGGCTGGACAGAGGAGGCCAGCCCAGGAGCCCGGCCACAAAGGGACTTTTGTGGCTCAACAAGGTCCAACACAGGCCATGCAGAGCTCTGCAGATGAAACGTCCCAACATCCTCCCCCAACCACGCCCCCCACCGCCCCCGGCACTGCCACACCTGCTGTGGAGTTTGATAATGACAGTGATGATGACCATGGTAATAGCCATGGGTACTAATACTGCACGAGGCTTAAATGTGCCAGGCACTACTGTGAGTACTTTATGGGTATTGATTCTCACAGCCCTCTACACTTGGCGGAAACGAGGGCTAGCGTGGGGACATCACTTGCCGAGCCATACCACCAGTACGTCACAGAGCCAGAAATTCAACCCGAGTCTGCCAGCCGCCAAAGCCCAAGCTATTTCTCCCACACTGTGCTGAACGGTAAACAAGGATAACCAGAAACGTCCAAGACTCGTTTCCAACAAGTCCAAAACAGGATGAATCACCTCTCCTCCTCTAACCCACAAACTAGGCCCTTCGACCAAAATCTCCCATTTCTGCTCATGGAAAGACACTTTCCCTGTCACACAGTCTCCAAAATTTGAGACCTAATTTCCTTCCAACCCTTTAGTTGGAGGTCAGCCTGCTCCTTAGGTCTCCACCAGTTTGCAGGCATCAGCTTGCTCACTCTGCACGGAAGAAGGCACAGGCGTCCTGCCTCCCTCCTCGCCTGCACCCAGGCCTCGCTCCAGGGGCTGGCACCTGCCTCTGCCCCGCTGTCAGCAGCAGCACCTGGAGTGGCAGACAGGCTGCCTTCCAGACGCAGGCCTGCAGCCTGGCCCCTCCGCACCCCATCCTTGCCTCTCCTCCCTGCAGCTGCTGACCAGGTGAGGGGCTGAGATGCTCCGCACAGCAGGTGGGCAGGTGCACTGGACAGAGGCTGCTTTACAGGCTGGCGCCACACGGGCTGCCCGTGTGAGATGAGGACCAAAGGGAGGAGTGAGAAGGCCCTTCCCTGGCTCAGATCCCAGGAGGGTCCCCCACCCCCACCCCCAGGGGAGTTTCCAAAGGCACCTTAAACAAGGCCACGCCCACGGCTATCTGCATCTGGTCCTTCCTGGCTGCAATCTGCATGTTAAGTGCCAAGAAAAGGGTGCCCAACCCAAAATGCTGTGCACGCTCGCCCCAGCGTGGGCAGAGCACGGGCAGGGCTCAACACTTAACAAACGCCACAAATATCAAGGGGTCTCATTTCTCAAGCAGGCATTCGATCAAGGACCAGAGCTCTTCAGAACAAAGGCCACTTCAATCAGCAAAATCCGAATCTGTTGGCAATTTTTGATGCCTTTGATTACACGAGCTTCAAAGATTCTACTGCAGATGGAAAAACGAAGAGCCCCCTTTTCCTTCTGTCATGTCATTATTTTGAGTTGGAAAATTTAAAAATTTGGAAATTTGGTTCTTCCTGTCCACCTGCCCAAGGCAAGAGGAGTGCTTTCGGCTAACAGATGATGATGACACACGTTCTTCAGTGGACTATGTTTCAGTTTAAAACACACAAAAATCCCACTCTTCCAAGCTGTTACAGACTGAATGTTTGTGTTTCCCCCAAAGTTCACAGGTTGAAGTCCTGACTCACAGTGTGGCTGGGTTTGGAGATGAGGCCTCTAAGGAAGTAATTAAGATTCAATAAAGTCATGAGGGTGAGCCCTGATCCAATAGGATTAGTGTCCTTATAATAAAGAACTCCAGAGAGCTCGGACTTGCTGTTATCTCTCCGTCATTCTCCCTCCCTCCCTTTCTTCCCCATCCTTTTCCTCTCTCCCTCCCACTCCCTCTTCCCCCAGCCCCCACAAGCACACACGCAGGAAGGCTACGTGTATATGTGAGGACGTGGCAAAAGGCAGCCTTCGGCAACCCAACCCAAGAGGAGAGCCCTCACCAGAAACCAGACGAGCTAGAACCCTGATCTTGGACTTCTAGCCTCCAAAACTGAAAAAAATGAACTTCTGTTGTTTAAGCCACCTAGACTGTGGTATTTTGTTACTACGACAGCCTGAGCAGACAGGGGTAATGTTATCTTTTGGGCAGGAAAACCTTCCTGAGGGCTCCTCTGCCTCTCCCATGTGCTCATACAGCACACCTGACCTTCCGTGACGCATTAGTCATCATGGGAAGCAGTCGCCTTTTCATCTGCGCAATCCCTGTACCACCCACCGTAAACCCTGCAGAGGTGGGGACACGTGCTATGCCTGCACTGGGCGCAGCAGGCCAGCTGTGGCACACTGCCAACCCACTGCAGAAGTACTCAGTGATGGCCCCAAACCATGAGGGACATCACAGAAGAAAACTCTGAGGGAACCCAGGAGCTTTGGGACCCCTGGGCAGAAATCAGTATGACAGTGACATCTGCCTGGGATTCCAGAATGGTGCCCTCTTGGCTCTGGCCTGAAGATGGGGCCACCTGCAGACTCCTCCATGGTAGGAGCACTGTGTCATTGAGTGCACGAAAAAGTCCTTCCCAGGCTGACATCTGGCTGTTTCCTGTTCCTTGTGTGTCATTTCCCCAACGACGAGTCCTGTGAGGGCCAAGGTCCTGTCTGACACTACTCCTGGCTACCCACCCTCCCCTCAACCAACCATGCTTCCTCCCCTGTAAGTACCACCACGGACTGGTGTGCTGAGCACAAAGGGAAGCCGGCCCAACTGTCGGGAACGTGGCAGAGGGGTGAGGAACGGTTTTAGACAAAGGGAATCTGCAACAAGGACCCAGAGCAGAGGTCTGAGATCCCTGGCTGTGGCGTCGCACGGCCCTAGGCCGCCAGAGAACGAGGAGGCGCGGTGTGGGGGCGATGAGAGAGGAGGAGAATGCCAAGCTGATTAAGCGGCTGAAAGGCAGGACGTCAGAACCTCTTACAAGACCGGGTCAACAGGGCAACCATCTGGCACCGCTAGCAGGCCGTCCTCGCAGATGTGAGCAACGCGGCCACAGATCTCAACAGGCCGCCATCCGGGGTCACTGCCAAGAAAAACACAGCCTCCTACAGGGCGGTCGGTCTCCACCTGATGTGAAGATACTCACCAGAGCGGTCAAGAGGTCCAGAGCCAGCCTTTCAGAGAATACTAATTAGAAAGACAGCGGTGGGCCAGGAACTGATCTCGCCTAATGAAGAAGAGTAGCTTCACTTAAGAGCAGTCACTTGGTGACCAGCCTCACCGCGACGTTTGCGCTGTGAAAAGTCAGACGAGCGCAGTTTATTTATAGCTCGATGGAAGCCCTTGGCCACACAAGGATCTCTGGAGGAGACCAGCTGGCCCTCCTCCGACACATCAGGCAGTGGGAATGTGTAAAACGCACCACGGCACGTCCTGGGGAAGTGAGAAAGGAAATGGCCCCGAATTCAGTAACCATGCAGACAGGACAAACCATACCTAACGTGTATGTGTGTAGGTATATGCACTTACGTGTACATAGGTGGGGAGTGGATGTACAGGTGTGTGGGTGTTTTCGGGTGTGTGTATGTATATATAGGTATGCATATGTGTTTAGAGGCGTGTGTGTAGGTATGTGCACATGTGTGTATATAGGGGTTTGTGCGTAGGTGTGTGCATACAAGGGTGTGTGTATGTGTATATAGGTATGTATGTGTAGGGGTGTATGTATGTAGGTGTGTCTACTGCATAGGGGTGTGTGTGTGTGTGTGTGTGTGTGTGTGTGTGTGTACTTTAATTTCAAATAATCCGTTACATTTAAGGCCATATTCTTGTTGTCATCTATAACCTCTAGGAGGAAAGGGCTCAGGAAAGGGTTTGAATTCAACTTTGCCCCACTCTAAACTCCCCTTAGAAGGACTGACAGAATACAGGAGGCCCAGTGAAATCTGAATTTCAGTATGTGCCAAATATTGCTCCAGGCATACCTAGCCCCCCAAATTGTTCATTGTTACTATGTGGAATTCAAATTTAACTGGACGTGCTATATTTGTATTTGCTCAGTCTGGTACCTCTCACCCTTGGGGTCTCTGTGGGGTTGGAAGGATTAGGTAGGAAGGAGGAGTTATCCTCATTTTACTACAGGAAAGAGAAAGCAGTTTGGATAAGAAAACCAAGAAAGTACGTGTCTGTCGGTTCATTCTGTACTCCCTAAGCAGCCCTGGCAGCAGCTTTCGTGCTGTTGCTGGAAATACCTTCGGGCTGACACTGGCTGATGACTTTGGTGCAGAAGAGCCATCACCAGCTGAGTTTCTCCAGCAGTCCTTCCTGGCCAGAGGACCTCGCAGCCTCAAGCCACACAGAACAACTAGAGGGCAGGACCCACGAGAACCCAGGACACCAGGAGACAGCAAGGGAACTCCAAGAGTCCCTCTCTCTGCCCACTTCCCCTCCCCTCACCAGAAACAATCCACCAGATTCCCTTTTAGAGCCAGCTTCACCCCTAATTGGACGGTCCTCCAATTTATGAAGCAACTGTTTGTGTTTTGAAGTCCTCAGAAAACGCCATGAATGGACGTAACCAAACTGACACATCCCCTGAGATTGAATATTTTCACATAGTCTTTTGAAATACTGAAATAAGTTGTCCAAAAGACAGAGCAAATATTTCATCTACACAGACATCATTCATGCCACAAAAGGTGCATGACGTGGAGTAGCAGGTGGGGCTGTCCCAGTGGTGGGCACTGGCCCCAGAGCTCAGGCTGAGGGGCTTTGCAAAAGCCAGGGCTGGAAGTGGCTCCTCTGGCCAATCCACCTGGGAGGCAACTGAGGATCACGTGATCTCGGAGGTGACCATGAGATGTAACAGATGTAATGACAACGAAATATACACGGCACGTCATTAGGATTGACTGCAAAAATGTGATTTCACCTTCGAAAGTATGTAAGCATTTTAGATATAATATGGAGCAAAAATCTCTCATGTGCTTTATATGTTGAAATGCTATCAGTCAGTTGAAGCGTTAACATATATTTATTACTGCAGCAGTAATTTAGTAAAACTAAAATAATTGGTATGAGCTGTTGATTTTATATACAAAATCCTTTACTAAGTAAGGAACAGATTGACAGTTAATACAAATATTAAGGATATATTAGCTAGATAATTTTAGAATGAACATCATATCCTCTTTGAGCCTACAAATGCTTGTAAAAATTTAAATAACACAAGGCAGGATAATACAGATTAGATGACACGCTAATTCCATTTTTTATGGAGTTGTTTGACACATGCTCTACTCTAACATAAAACAAAATAAACTTTAAGATTTATATTTAATTTTTTAATTCTAATTAGCCATAAATTTTGGGGATTTTTGTTTTAGGAATTTTTCAGAAATAATTATTCTTCCTGAACAAAAATGTCAAGCCCTTAAAATTTCCCTATTGAAATATTTCATAAGACTATATAAAAGAATTAAATTTTGGCTAAAACTCCGGACTTAGGCTGTTATCCCTGAAGTCCTTTCTATGGTAGCGACTGTGGTGCTCACTAGCATTAGTGAGCTTACCGTTGTCCACAGGTTCTTGGAAACTGCGACAAAGCAAAATGACCTAAAATGAACCAATTTTACCATAAGCTAATTGATATAAACAAAAGTTAAGTTCCTATGGTCATAAAACATCACCAAATTTTTAAATAAAGACCTAGGCTGGCCGCAGTGGCTCACGCCTACAATCCTAGCACTTTGAGAGGCCCAGGTGGGAGGATCCCTTGAGGCCAGGAGTTTTAGACCAACCAGCCTGGGCAAAATAGCAAGACTCTGTCTCTATGAAAAAAAATGTTTTAAAAATTAGCCAGGCATGGTGGCATACACCCAGCTCCCTGGGAGGCTGAGGCAGAAGGATACTTTGAGCCCACAAGTTTGAGGCTGCAGTGAGCTATGATCAGGACACTGTACTCCAGCCTGGGTGACAGAAGGAGACCCTGTCTCAGAACAATAAATAAATAGATAAACGAACAAAAGATAAATAAAACAATTCTAATATTGAACATGGAAATAAATGTGAGCAATACGTACATTTAAGAAAAATTAATAAAAACAAGTAAGATCATTATTTACCCTTTCGGTGACTCGGCTGAGTGCTGGCAGTCACAGTGGTAAATCAAGAAGTGAATGAACATCAGCTTCCCACCGTGTGGTCCAGGCTGGCCACTCTCCCAGCCCACTCTCCAAACACACCCCCTGCCTCTGGGTCCCCTCAGAGGCACACAGACGCAGGGACAAGCATTCCAGGCTCCACAGGAGGAGCCCGAGGGGCCAGTGCAACGGCACCCCCACGGGTCCACCATTGCTCCCAGCGTCCCAGGCACAATGGCGAAGACGGCAAAGTGTGTTGAAGCCTCACTCAGCACAGCCAGAACTGTTCATGCACAGCTGCCTTTGTCACCTGTACCACAGTCAGCTCTGATGCCAGGTTGCCTACAGAACCCAACGATGCTGGTACGGATTTCTCTGAATAACTGCTTCAGTGCCCAGCCTTTCCAAGGAAAAGTCCACTATCGTGCAAGAGACAGGGAAATCCAAGAGCCTGCCCAGGCGGGCTAGAGGACTGGAACCCACCCTAACAACAAGGGTTCAATCTACTTCTGCCCAAGAGAGAAAAAAGAAACTAATTTTGATAATAGATTAAGAAACCAAATAAATGTTTTAGAGAAAAAGTGTTAGGTGAGGTTTTGAATGAAGGATAGCACACCATAAATGTCTCAAATCCAGCCCTGCCTCCTCGGTGCCGCTGCCCTGGCCTCTGTGAAGACTCAGCAGCTCCTCCTCCCTGGTCGCCAGCACCCAGACGCAAGCCCTGCCGGCAGGGAGTGCCCCAAGGGAAACCTGATTTCTCCTGCTGGGGTGGGAGCTGGCCTGTTGGAGGCAGACTGGCCCACTGCAGAAACATTTGTTCCAGAAGCTGCTCATTCCACCCCAGGGCCAAAACAAAATGTTGTTTAGCAGGAAGGAGACGTCCCTAGCCAGGCCCTCACCAAAAAACTGTGACCTGGGAATTCAGTTCCACAGAGCGAGCGATTGTTAGACAGGTTTCTGCTAAGATCTCAGCTGCTGCGCGTGCAGGAGACCCAATCCTTTCCCCTCTCCCAGTAGCCAGTGCTCTGCTGAGCCGGATCTCAGACCTGTCCTCAGGACTTTCCCATCCTGGGTGAGGTTTGCTTTTCTGGTTGTGATTTTATCTTGTGAATTAAAAATAAAATCTTAAGCACCCTGCTAACTGAACAGACCCCCTCAGCCAAGGGGACCCCTGGACAAACCTTAAAACTGAGTTTCCAGGCATGACGGGATAGGAGGTGTAAAGCACAGTTACGCATGTGTGTTTTCTCTTCATAAATATCCATGACTCCAAAGCTTGTTAAGCACGTATCTATAGCCACCCTGCTCAGTACAAAATCCTGTTCCTTTTTATTTCTCTCTTGAAACACAGGTTCCCGGCTTGTGGCTGGAGCAGTGTTTCCCAGCTCGCCAGAATGGCCATTGCATTTAAAACCACGTGGTTTTGTTTGTTTGTGTGTTTGTTTGGTTTTTTAGTTAACAATCTGGTTCTATTTCCCCAAAGCTACCCACAGACTCACTCCTTTTCTCCACAGACTGTTGTCACTAGAGCACCTGACTCTCCCCACAGGTCAGATGCAGGTGTTGATTTGCCTACTAACAGGGGATTTGAAGTTTGCAATAACAGCTGTCTCCTAGTTACGTTGTTAGGGTAGTTTATGTGTGGTTTTATTTGATCTCCTTCTTGATTATACAGTTTCTTTGAGATAGTGTGAAACAATTCAGATTTAGATGGACTCCTGGAATTTAAAATTCACTCTGGAAGGATACTTTTGCTGGACATAGTCTCTAGGGTGAAACTTATATTCTTTTAACGCACTGAAGATATCTTCTTGCACTTTTGTTGAAGAAGTCTTTACTCAAATAAACAGCCATTCTAAGAAAATTATCTTTCTTCTCCAATAGCTTCAAGAATTTCTCTCTGTATTTAGTTTAATTTACTATGATGGGTTTAAATGTAGTTTTCTTACGGTTTATTCTCATCAGGATTCCTCTTGAATTTCTGAATTGGTATATTCCAGTGGTTTGGGAAAGATCTATCATTCTCTCTTCAAATTCTCATTTATTCTCTCTCTTCTCCTTCTATGACTCCAAATTGCATTAGGCTTTCTAACCATATCCTCTGTATCTCTTGCTTTCTTTATTTTTCATGTTCTTAACTCTTCATGTTTTACTATGGCTATTTTCTTCCAATTCACTAATTTTCTCTTTAGCTGTGTCTAATTTGTTAACCCTATCCACTAAATTCTTGCTTTTGGTTAGCCTATTTTTCAATTCCAGAAATCCTATGTGGTTACTTTTCAAATCTCTTATGCAAAACCGTACAGCTTCCTATTCCCTGTGGCCATATCCAAGCTTCTCTTCTTTCATTTCTTCATACGCATTCTAGTAAGGATAACAGTTACAAAAGCTCAACATTTTGTGGGCCTGTTTCTATTATCTGTTTGTTCTCACATAAGAAGTCTTGAAAAGACTTTGTTTTGCTTCTCACAAGTATTCTGGGAAACTCCAGTACAGAGTCAACATAATTGAGGTTCAAACAATCCTGGTCCTCCCAGGTAACCTGAACCTAGACTGCCAAGACTTTATGAGGACTGTATCACTTCCACCTTACCCTGACATATCACTCTCCTGGGTCTCAGACGGTATAAGGGCATTTCTCTGATTCCCTATCCTGAGAAAGCTAGGGTGTGACCCATTCACTCCATGAGAATGACAAACTGCAAGTCACTTTGGGATTATTTCTTCTGGATTAGGAAATGCCCAATGCCCTTAGAGTGACAGTGGCTTCAGTGTTGGTATGATCTCTCCAGGTCCTCGCATTCTAACCCAGGAAGTTCTTGATATCTTGACAGCAGTTCAGAGCTTTAAAGGAATTTATTTTCTTCTTTCTTTCTCTCCCCCCCGCCTTTATTTTGCTTTGTTTGCTGACTTTAAACGAACAAAGAAAACTTATCTAGATATTTTGGTTGTCTTCAGTGAGAAACTTGGTCCTAATTACCCAGCTTGCTACTACTTGGAGCGCAAGTTTCTCCTACTCGCACTTTCTCCTTTAATTTCATAGTAAGTGGCTCAAGTTGCCATCTCTCATTCTGTGGCAAGCTCGACAATTTCGGACCTGAAGATGACCGGAAATCCCCTGGGCTTGCCTCCCTCTTTACATCCCGCCCAGCCCCAGCACGCGCTCTCCAAGGCCGTGCCCGCCCTCCCCTGCACGCAGCTTCCATCACAGACGCAACCCTCCTCACTCACGGCGCCTTCGCGTGTGCACAGAAGACCTTCGCTAAAGGTTTGGGGATGACAGAGAGGGAACACAGCACTACCTGAATCAGGAAACTACGTAAAGGTGCTTTGCCCACGCCTCACCTCAAGAAGACAAAAGAGCGATGCTGTCCGTCTTGTGCTCTTCCCTCTCACCACCTCACTGCGCTCCCCTCTGCCCACCCCAAGACCTTGCTCCTTCTCCGTCACTCCGTTCTCTTCTGACTTCCGAGCCCTATCCTTACAACACTACTGCTAAAACCCTAAAATCCCTTTAGCTTTACTTTGCAAAGCAATTCAGGTCTTTTCTAAACTATTCCCTTCTGGGCCATGTCCATAAAACCTCACCTTTCTTAATTAACAAGTCCATGAAGGTGCTTTCCTTCACTAGAGTGTCAAAATTTTCTGAAATAAACACTGCCCTTCTCCTAGAAAGCAGAAAAGAAGCAGAGGTTTTTATTTTTAAAGGAATTTTTTTTTCTTAGAATATCCTCTGCTCTTAATAAAATCTTTATAGACCCTACAAAGGTTCTAAGCCCACAGGCTCTCTCTCCCAGGGGTGAGTGGTGAAGCGGAAGTCGGGGCTTCAGGCAGCTGAGGCCCAAAGATGCTTCTCCCAAGCGGTTGCTGAGGGATGACGGCTCCCACCAGTCAGAGTCCAAACTCTGTAAATTCTATACATTTCCTGCTTTGAAAGTCTGGGTATTCTTCTTTTGAGGCCATCAGAGAAATTCTTTAAGATTTCATTAGAAGAACAGGAACTAACAGGTCATACAATTTAACCTATTACACCAACAAATCTTCTCTGTTGTGACGAACTGATCCTTTGAACAAAAAATTGCAGGATAAAAATGGCCTACTCAGAAGCTGCACTGAAAATAAAAACATGATTTACTAAAAGGTACAGATTTGGTTGGGGCCCCTTTGGTTGTTGTTGCTGGTCTTTCAAACAATCATCCAGCAAATCTGCAGTGTGCTTCTTTCTAGACCCCAGCACCAGAGAAAATCAATTCCGGCATTTCCCAAACTGGAGCACTAACCACAACTTTCTAACCTCTAAGAAAATATAAAACATGCCTTCTAGGGGACACGAGAGGAAAAGACGAACTTGCTAAGAAAGTGTAATTCACATCTACCGCAAATCACATTTCAAAGAACTAACGAGGCTGGGGAACACTTGTGGAAGTGTTGGTAGAGAAAGAAATCCAACCGTGTCCAAACAAGCTCTCACTGCGAAGCAGACGATAAATGTACATAAATGCACTTACAGAGGCAAAAACTGGAATTTTGAATAGACAGGTTGGAAAGTAGCTAAATGTAATACTGAATCAGATAAAGTATTGTTGGAAGAACTGTATAAAACTTCATAATATAGAGATTAGGTAATAACCATCAGATTCAGTCAAGGAACAAAATGCAGTTTATAACTCGTATGACTCCATTTTATAATGTCAGTCCGCAGTCTCCCAAAGCAGGAGCCTTTCCTTGAGGACTGACGTCACAGCTTTCTCCTGCCAAAGGCACAGCGAGGGGCGAGGGGCGGTCAGCTGCAAGCGCTCAGAAGCCTATCGCCAGGGCTGAGTTTTAAACGAAGCACAATTTCTCTGTATGTTCAGTGAAACGTTTGCCAAGCTCACATAGGACTCCCTACGAAAGAACATGCCTCTTTCCCACACCCCATCACTGACCAGCTGGTATCACAAATATGTGCCTGGCTCTGCTTGGCATCACTTTGTTAACGCTCTGTTCATTAATTTAACGAACTATCAGGAGAATTATGCCTGGAATGGGCAAGCATTATCTCTCAACTTTCATTTAATTAAACTCTGCTACTGCAGGATGACAGTCAGCACATCGCAGGGGAATTATTTTAAGGATGAAGGTAAAAAGTATTTCAAAGCCCCCACTTAAATATGAAAGCATAATCTAAAATTGCCTGAGCACACACTATAATTTTTCTATAATATTAAAGATGTTATTTCCAGACTTGGTAATTAATTGGATTCCATGGAGAAATTATTCTAGCATCCTTGATAGAAAAATGATGCACCAAGGCAGGGAACAGAGTACCAAAGGACACCCATGAACAACCGCTGTCGCCCAGATTATGACAATCACCGGGCTTAATAAGGAGCGAGTGCTGCCTGCTTCTGGTGCACACTCATTACTTTCCTGCAAAGCAAACGCACCGAATTCTGATTGTATCGCCGTAATGAAAAGGAATGAGAGCAGCTCATGCTCCAGCAGCTACCTCGGAAGCATGCACAGGCGTGATCGCAAGCAGGCCAGGGTGCCGCTGGCTGAATGAGGACAGCTTCCTGTCATGCTGAGGGCTGGGGGCCACCTCCCCCTTCCTCACAGAGAGGGGCTACTCAGCAAGCTGGCTTACCGTCAATTCGGCTCACGAGTTCTTCCAACATTTTCACTTTCATTTGAATCCCAGGTTGGGCAAAGGTGTAGTTGTCCTAAGGAAAAAATAACATAGTGTATCATATGCATATAAAATAAAACATTTTCTAAAGGGGAAAAAGGCAGCATAAAAATGAACAGGTTTATAATAGAACAAATTCACAAGTTGATAGATTTTATCTCGAGAAACGAGAACACACACTGCACGGCAGGGCCCACGTGCGAGCCACCGAGTCTCCCTCTGAGAAGGGAAAGCCCGGCACCTCCTGATCTCAGAGGATGAGCAGGCAGACGTCGGGAGCACTGCATGGCACATTCCCATGCGTAAATGTAACACATCCACACTGAAATTGAGCAAACAGGCACCCACGCTTCCAGCTCATTGAGTATACCTGTCTGCAGGAACTGACCACCTCGGTGGCCCCTGGACCACATGCACTCAGCACTGCCGGGAGCCCGTGGGAAATGGCAACCGTGCCTGGCGCTGGCAGTGCCAGCATCATGCCCACGACCCAAGTGCTCCTGACACGGGCACTGCATGGGGATAAAAGGTAAGCGTGTGACTTTACTCACAGAGATATAACTAGGTGAACTCAGGCAACTCTGTGTAGCCTCAAGGAGGAGAAGGCCTGGGCAGGTTTAAGCCAAACGGACCAGCAATGGGACTCCAGCTCTATAACTTAGGAGCTGTGCAACCTTGGCAAATAACATAACCTCTCTGGGTTTCAGTTTCATCATCTATAAAGTGAGAATAATAACACATTGCCTTCTAGGACTGCCTAAAGCTTCCAGGAAATAATGCGGGTGGAGCGTGGAAGAGGTTTAAAGATAGTCAGTGCTCGGCCTCTGACAGGCTTGTTTACTGTGACCGTCACCGCCCAAGAAAGTACAAGCCCGTGCTGGGGCACATGGCCAGAGAGGATGACATCCTGCCTCATCCCATGGTGGGGACATACAGAGCAGCTCCTGTCGGTCGGGAAGCGGAGGGCGTTCCCCACAGAGACGGCCCTTAGAGCCTCAGCCAGTGCTCAGGGTCATCTCCAGGAGGTGGCTTTCGACTGGACGCATGCAGCAGCAGACCTAACCCACTTGAGGACAGTGAGTGTGGAAGGCGGAATGATAACCACCCCCAGGACGCCCACGTCCTGATCCCTGGAACCTGTGAATGTGTCACCTTACGTGAACGTAGGTTGCGGATGGAACTAAGGTTGCTAGTCAACTGACTAAGACTAGGAAATGAGCCCGGATGATGCGGTGGACCCAGTGCAATCACGGGGTCCCTAACAGTGGGACGGGGAGGCAGGAGGGTCAGGCAGAGTGAGGCCACGTGAGGGGGACTCGACCTCCGTCACTCACTTCGCTGGTGGAGGAAGCGCCAGGAGCCTCTGGAGCTGGGAAAGGCAAGGAATGGACCTACCCGATCCCACAGGAGGAATGCGGCCGCTCTCACCTGGAATTTAGCCTCGGGAGGCCCACACCAGACTCTGACCTTCGGAACTGAGACAACAAATCTGTGTTGTTTTAGGCCACTAAGTCTACGGTAATTCCTTATGGCAGCAGTAACAACTAACGCAGGAGCTTTAGAGGATGTTCTTTACTGGGGCCCCTGACACCCACCAAGAAATGAGGAAAGGAGAGACTGGGAGGCACCAAGTGACCGCGTGTGTTCTTGTGTGGCTGGGCTCCGCTCTGAACTCTTTAGCGAGCAGACAGGGCCTCTGGCCTGGCCAGCACTAGCAGACTAGCTTACAGCACCTGTCCCAGAGAGTGACACTGGGGAAGGCCTCAGGAGCCTTGGCAAGCGGAAGCCAGGCCCCTGGCCTCAGTGAGGTCACAGGTAACGCGGCCTAGGTCTGGACAGGAGATGCTGGGCGCAGGCAGCTGCAGCTCGCCAGGCACGCCGGGCCCACTGAGCAAGGCCTCGGTCACAGCAAGCAGAGTCACTGCAGCCTTTCAGATGATGGGGGACGACCCTGCTGCCTGTCCATCTGAGGGCATGTGGCTGGGGTCTGGGCAGCACGGGCAAAACAGAGCAGCTACAGACACTGCGCCCAGCGTCCGGAGCCCGAAGGGAAGCGAGGGACTGTCCTGGACCTGACGTGCCTTATCGGCAGGCTCAGGACTAGAAAGCACTCAGAGAACAACACTCCTGGGGGACATCGTGCCCACAGAGCTCACGGGACCCGATCGTGGAAGAAGGATGACAGAGCTCACAGCAAAGGTATCAGCCCTCGGCAGGCCCTGGGGACATGGTAACAGCACGCACAGGACCTCCAGTTCCAGAATTCGGGAGGGAGACCCCAGGGGAGACAAAGTGGAGCTGAGAAGACAGCCTTCAGGCCAGCAGCAGTTTCCAAGGCCGCAAAGTCAAATGTGAAAAGTAGAAAAGCACGTGACAGTCTTCACTCTCTAAGTGTTTCTCCCTCCCACCCTCCCTCTCCCCGTCTCTCGCACGCACGCACATGGCATTTCCTAACAAGAGCAGGTGCAGCAGCTACTATCGTACAGGACTAAAAATGCCTACAAGGCATGGAGGATTTTTTCCCCAGAAATGGAAAATGAACAGAGTCAAATGTACCCCCTTGCTGGGAGATTTCTCCCAGGTGGATTTCCAGTGACAGGCTCTGGATTCCAAACTGTCACATCTCTGCAAGAGTAAACCAAGAAGAGCTCCGTTTGCCAGCTTCACTTAGAATGACGTCCAGGCCCTACTGTGATTTCAGGCGGAAGGAAGGATGCGCTCTGGGAACAGGATCTTATTTAGGATGACTTCCCGGGGGGGGCCAGGGGATGATTTGTTTTCTAGATTTAGTGAGCCAATTCTGTGATAACTGCGTGAGTCCTCCTAACATCTGAATGAACTCTGGAGAAGCAGGGGCTATCTGAGGCTCAGCATCCAACGGCCAGGACTCTGGGCCCTGAGGAGCAGCCCTCCAGCTGAGACAGCGCCGTGGCAGAAATTGAGGACTAACTCTGAGCTTTAATATATTTGAACTTTAACAGGAGTAAGAAATTTTGGTTCTGGACTTTAATTCCTTTGAATGTCATCATCTTTAGACCTGAACTTGCAAAGGTTAGCCTTTAAGACTTAATTTCTCCCCACAGACTGGATAACAGAAGGAGACTGATATTCAGATTTGGGGCATACTGTGTTGTTGGAAGTTTATATGCTGTCACTTAACCTCATAGAGGAATTTCTGATGAGCCAGGTTGAACAATACAGCTGGACAGAATTGAGGGTGAGAAATAAACTAGAGGGTGGTTTTGCAGCCTTGGGTGCAGAGAGGCCTTCCAGATTATTTAATCAGCATCCTATTCTGACAAATTTCAGAGCCATCAAACTGGACTGCGGATCTCCTCCACGCCGAGGGCAGTGCCCTGGCCGAGCCGGGCCTCGTGGTTACGCAATAACAAACAGACCTGGGTGTGCTCAGAGGAGGGGCCCAGCTGTTGCCTCTCCCAGACTCTCTCTGTCCCCAGAAATACTCGCCTAAGGAGGCCACTTACGCATTGCTAAGCCTGGGGGATAACTGGGCTGTGGGCTCCGCCCCCCGCCACCTCGAGAGCCCCCGTCCTCCACCCCAAGGCTCCTGTGCGTGTGAGGATGGCTGTCCGGGATGGGCGAGCCTGAACAGTCCTGGAGTCAGCCAGCCGGTTTATGGGGCTCTCACACTAAGAAAGGATTTCCAGCCCCTCATTTAGCAGAAATAAAAGTCATTCTTGGCTTCCATCTGCCACTATTTTGTTTTATTTCTCAATTTGTTCAAAACCAAGGTAGAGAAAATGAGTTCTCAGAAATCCAAACGATGAGAAAAGAATGACACCTGAGAGCCCATAAAAAAAAACTCCATATTTTGAAAAGACCTGCAGAGAGTGACGGGCACGGCCCTGCGTGGTGCTAGTTGCAGGCCGAGGACAGGGAAGACCAGCCTCAGCCGGGCTGCGGCAGCGACAACGGGACTGAACCACGGAGGCAAGAACCACCGCAGCTCAGGCACAGGGGAGGTGGTCGGTCTGGACCCTCCGGTCCCGAGCAGCGAGTCCAGGCTGCAGCAGGCCCTGCTCGGTGGCCAGGAAGCCTTCAAAGGGCTCTCCAAGGACACAGAGACCACAGCTGAGCAATCGGAGCCAAACAGCCGGGAAGGTGTGAGGAGAAAAGAAAGTTCTGCGGCCCCAGCGACAGCCTTTCCTCAGAAGGCACTGGCCACTTCGGCCCTCCCAGGTGCCTGCTGCTGCCCACCCAGGGGCTCCCCAACGCCTCTGGGCAGACCCTGGGTTCTCACCCCAGGACACCCCGGCCAGCACCAACTCCACACACCCGAACACACCCGCACCACAAATGCCGGACTCAGAAGCCGTGTGCTGCCTGAATATGGGAATGGGCAGAAAAATAGGAATTAAGTAAGAATAACATATACTCACAAAAATATTAATAGTAATAATATTAATATTATTTCCTTCATAAAAAGTAAACACGTATTCTTTCTAACTGGGATTTTTATTTTGTGTCTTTAAAAAAGGATATAATTCACAGAACTTATGGGTCGGGGGAAGAAAGGAAGGTCTGAGGAACACAGTGACCTTTTGGGAAACATTTTACAGAAGGTAAGGTTGGCATTGGTAGGAAAAATCAAGAAAACACACTCAGCGTGCCTCACATCTGTCACCAACCCTGGCAATAACAAAGGACACCGCCTGTGCTCTTCAGGGGAAAAGCAGAACAATCACCTGAAAGAGCGTTTTAGGGAAGAGTGAACTATAAATTCCTGTCGGCTTAGTTGGAAAGACCCCGAGCCCCTCCCATCACACCTGCAGCCCAGAGAGAATTAAGAACCCCCCCTGCATCTCTGACAAACGGCTCTTCCAACTGGACCAGAGATCTTCCTCCCCACAGAGTCCAGCATCCCCTTTCTAGGACAATCTCACTCCAATCAAGTTTCTTTCCCATGCTGAAACCAAGTCTGCCCTCCTCACCCACGCCTAGAACTGCCTCTGAAACAGCTCAGAAAGTCCTTTTTGCAAACCATGGCAGGAGAGACTTCCATTTCCTTCAACTCTGAAAGAGTCCATGCCCCTTCCCCGCAGGACCATCTGGCCCACAGCTCTGCACACAGGAGCCCACATGGGCCCTGATCACGTGGAGGATGGAGAGCAGGCAAGCCCGCTGCCTCAGCTGCCCACAGCGCCCGTCCGTTAATACACTGATGCGATCGACGCATCAACCCAATGTAAGACAGAACCACATCAGACTGTCAGTTCTTTCATCAGTTCAATTAACACTCATCAAATGCCTCCTACATGCCAGAAAATTAAGTCCTGAGTATTAATAGTATGCAAATGAGTTAAACACAGCAGGCCTGAGAATGCTGTCCTTAGAGAGGCCTGCTTAGAACCCAGTGTCTGGGAACTTGGTTTCTGGAGGGTCCCCACCATTCCTCGACTAATCAGAGCAGCTCACTGAGCCTACTCGTGCAGTGTGGTTTGTGCTGAGCACGTTTCCTTCTGGGAGGATGGCATTTGGTACATGCCAGGCAGAGGGTGCCTACGTGAGCAGCCCCCAATAGCACCCTGGGCACCGGGTCTCTGACACGCTTCCCCAGCAGCCAACGCTGCACGCGTGTTGTCACAGCCCCTGCTGGAGGAAGCAAGCGTGTCCTGTGTGCCTCCACTGGGAGAGGGCTTGGAAGCTGGTGCCCGGTTTCCTCTGGACTTCCCCATGTGCCTTTTCCCCCGGTTGAGTTTGCTTTGCGTCCCCAAACAGGACGAATCACAGCTGCAAGTATAACTCCACGCAGGTCCTGTGAGTCACCAAGCCTGGGGGTGTGGTCTTGGAGTCCCCTGACACAGATGGGGAGAAAAGCAGATAGGGCCCTTCTGTCCACAGAGGTGAGAGTCTGGTAGATGAGCAGGTGTTCATACATCACACCAGCACGCATGTACTGCTAACTGTGAGCTGGGAGGCCACACCATCACAGCACAGAACAGGGGCCTGAGCTGAGCTGGGAACGATGGCTCTTGAGCACTTGAGGCCTGAGCTGAGCTGGGAAGGATGGCTCTTGAGCACTTGGGGCCTGAGCTGAGCTGGGAAGGATGGCTCAAGCACCACGGGGCGGAGCGTCGGTGGCAGCAGGGAGCACAGCACATCCCAAGAACGGAACAAAGGCCAGGGCGGCATGTCAAGAGAAGACCATTCCGAGGCTGGAGGGCCATTTAGGGACTTAACAGTAAGACCAACCCAAAGTGATCAAATGAAGTTAATGAAATGGAAACGGGAAGCCACTGCGGTTACGAGATTTGCATCTTGAAAAGATTATTCCGGCCACAAGGTGCAGAAATAACAGAATGGGACCAAAGAGGATACAGGGTATCAGTTACGAGACAACTGCCGTAATCTAGGGAAAGTAATGATAAGAGCTTCCCATGATGATATGGTCAACTCCAACTGCAAAAATAGCTGTCTACCAACCTGGACTGGTCAGCTTTTTGAACCTGAACATAGGACTTTCCATTTATTCCTATTAGCCTGTTCGTTTGGTTGGTTCTCGGCTGGCATTCCAGGCGCTGGGCTCATTCTGAATCTTGATTGTGTCATCTATCACATTAGCTGTCCCTCCAAGCTTGGAGGCACTGGTTACACTGATCCCTCAAAGCCTCCATTACAGCCTCCGAGAAGGGGAGAGAAGGACAAGGCCAAGGACGGGCCTGCGGCAGGCTCTCAGAAGTTGCTCAGAGCGAAAAGGCGTCGTAAAAATATATCGAGCCTTGTTTAACTCCTGGCTTTCCCATCCGCTAGCTTAATTTCCCTGCTCTGCTGTCTTCTCATCTGTAAAATGGAGAGAGGAAGGGCCCCATCACAAAGACATGGTGGGTATTAAATGAGTTATTGAACCTGAAAGAACCTACGACAGCGTCCACACAAACGTGAACCCCCCCTCTCTGACTGGTACCGGTCATGAGCAGTGGCTCAGACTGCAGGCTCGCACCCAGCCATGTCGCAGTAACAAGAGGCTCTGCACACCACATGCCACATGGGGGGACATGCTAAACACTGTTCCCAGACACGGGCCAACCAGCAGGGTAAAGTGGTATCACAGTGTTTGGGGGCAGTCCGTGACAAACTGCAGATACACCCTGTGAGCAGCAGAACAACCTCTAAAACAAGGGAGGGGAGGAGAGGCAGCCAGTAAGTCACAGTGAAAATAAACCACCTGAGTGCAAGAAGCCAGTGTGAAAAGGCTACATACTGCATGACTCCGGCGAAGTGACATTCTGAAAAAGGCACAACTCTGAGCACAGTAAAAAGACCAGCAGTTGCCAGAGGTCAGGGTGGAGGGAAGGATGAGCAGGGTTTTTCGGGGCGGGGAGACTCCTCTGGAGTCTTATTGGTGGACACATGTGGGTCCATGTCTGTCAAAATCCACACAATACGCAACACCAACAGTGAACTCTAATGTAAACTACGGACTTCGGTTAATAACAACGTATCAGCATGGGCCCATCGCTTGTAACAGGTGTGCCACACCAATGTGAGACACTGGCAACGAGACACCAGGCCGGGAGGGCATGGTGAAGGAGCACGTGGGAGCTCTAACTTTCTGCTCAATTTAAACCTGAAACTGCTCTAAAAACCAAAGTCCACTAATTTAAAAAATATTCAATTCATCCAAAAGAAAGGAGGAAAAAAGTGAAATTAAGAAAAGATGAAATAAATAAGAGGCAACCTAAACCCCAACCTATAATAATTACATTGGAAACATTACATGAATATATATATATATAGACTAAACACATACTAAAACACTAAACACACACACTAAACACACAATAAGAAAGCAAACTCCAAGAATAAGCTATCTACAATAAATACACTTTAAATAAGCATATACATGTTGTGTCTCTGTGTTGCACTTTGGTATTAGGAATTCTCAAAATATTTCAAACTTTATTACTATTATTATATCTGTTACGGTGATCAGTGATCTAAGATGTTACTAGTGTAATTGGTCTGATGCACGACAAACCATGCCCATGTAAGATGGGAAAATTAATTTATAAATGTGTGTTCTGACTGTTCCACGGATCGGCCATTCCCCCATCTCCCTCACTCTCCTTGGGCCTCCCTATTCCCTGAGACACAACAATATTGAAATCAGGCCAATTAATAACCACACAATGGCCTCTATGTGTTCAAGTCAAAGGAAGAGTTGCACAGCAATCAAAAGCTAGCAATGCTGAAGCTTAGTGAGGAAGGATTGTTGAATGCCGAGATAGGCTGAAAGCTAGGCCTCTTGCACCCAACAGTTAGCCAAGTTATGAAGGCAAATAAAAAGTTCTTGAAGGAAATTAAAGGTGCTACTCCAGTGAATACACGAATAACGAGAATGTGAAACAGCATTATTGCTGATACAGAGAAAATTTTAGTGGTCTCGGTAAAAGATCAGACCAGCCACAACATTCCCTTAAGCCAAAACCTACTCCAGAGCAAGGTTCTGACTCTCTTCAGTTCTATGAAGGCTGAGAGCGGTGAGGAAGCTGCAGAAGGAAAGTTGGAAGCCAGCAGAGGTTGGGTCATGAGGCTAAAAAAAAGAAGCCACCTGTGTAACAAACTACCAGTTCCTGATGTGGAAGCTGCAGCAAGTTACCCAGAAGATCTAGCTGAGATAATTGATGAGGGTGGCAACACTAAATCGATTTTCAATGCAGAAACAGCCTTCCATTTGGAAAAGATGCCATCCAGGACTTCCATAGCTAGAGAGAAGTCAATGCCTGGCCTCGAAGCTTCAAAGAATAGGTTCATTCTCTTGTTAGGGGATAATGCAGCTGGTGACTTTAAGTTGATGCTCATTTATCATTCTGACAATCCTAGGGCCTGTAAGAATTAACCTAAATCTACTCTGCCTGTGCCCTATAAATGGAACAACAAAGTCTGGTTGACAGCACATCTGTTTATAGTATGGTTTACTGAATAGTTTAGGCCCATTGTTGAGATCTGCTGCTCAGACAAAAAGATTCCTTTCAAAATATTACTGCTCATTAACAATGCACATGGTCATCCAAGAGCCCTAATAGAGATGTACAGTAAGATGCCTGCTAACAACTTCCATTCCGCAGCCCATGGATCAAGGAGTAACCTCGACTTTCAAGTCATTATTGAAGAAATATGTTTCATAAGGCTGCAGGGGTCATAGACAGTGATTCTGCTAATGGATCTGGGCAAAGTAAATGGAAAACCCTCTGGAAAGGATTCTCCATTCCAGTTGCCACTAAGAACATTAGTGATTCATGGGAGAAGGTCAAAATAGCAATGTCAACAGGAGTTTGGAGGAAGATGACTTGAACCCTCATGAATGACCTTGAGAGGTTCAAGACTTCAGTGTTGGAAGTAACTGCAGATGTGGTAGAAACAGCAAGAGACTCAGAACTAGAAGTAGAGCCTGAAGAGGTGACTGAATTGCTGCAATTTCGTGATAAAATCTGAATGGATAAGGAGGTGCTTCTTACGGCTGAGCAAAGAAAGTGGTTTCTTGAGACAGAATCTATTCCTGGTGCAGACGCTGTGAACATCATGGAAATGACACCAAAGGACTTAGAATATTACATAAACTTAGTTGATAAAGCAATAGCAGGGTTTGAGAGGACTGACTCCAATTTTAAAAGAAGTTCTACTATGGGTAAAGTGCTGTCAAACAGCACGTGGAATGCTACAGAGAAATCTTTGTGAAAGGCAGACTCGGTCGATGTAGCAAACTTCATTGTCGTCTTATTTTAAGAAATCACCACAGCCACCCCAACCTTCAGCAGCCATGCTCCTGGTCAGTCAGCACCATCAACATCAAGGCAAGACCCTCCACCAGCAAAAAGATTATAACTCAATCAAGGCTCAGATGATTGTCAGCATGTTTTACAATAAAATATTTTTTAATTAAGGTACATGCATTTTTTTAGACATAACTCTATTGCACACTTAATAGACTACAGTATAATACAAACACAACTTTCATATGCAACAGGAAACCAATTTGTGCAACTAGTTTTACTATGATATTCACTTTATTGCAGTGGTCTGGAACTGAACATGCCATATCTCCAAGGTATGCCTATAAAAGCCATTTGTACTGGAAAGAAAAATAGAAGACTTTATTTGCAGATAACATCATTGTGTGCACAGAAAATCCTAAATCATCCACCAAAAACGTCCAGAAGTAATACCTGAATTTAGCAAGATTACCAGAAACAAAGTATGAGAACTCATACGTGAGTTTAGATTCTCTCCTACTCCATGTGCTCTTTCCTGGTGTGACTGCGTCACCCCTGCTTGAGATGGAGTCTGATTTCCTTCTCTCTGAATCTGAATAGGCTGTGACTTCTTCCAATGAAAAAGCACAGTGTATGTGACTTCCGAGTCACAGATGAGTATTAATAGCATGTGACTTTTGAGGCTCAATCACAAAAAATGCAACTTACACCTTGTTTGTGGGAAGGATTTCACTGGGAACCGTCAACCATCGTGTGAGAGTCTGACCATGCTATGGCCACCATGCTCTGAGGACACTAAGCCACACGGAGAGGCCACGAGTGAGCAGTACAATTTAAAGTCCTCTTCGTGAGTCGTCCTGGCCCAGGCACCAGACACTTAAGTAAAGGAGACTCTAGACCAGATGATCCCTGCCCCCAGGCATCAGCTTCCATCCAGCCTTTACGTCTTCCCTCCTGAGGCCCCAGACATTGTGGCATGAATAACCAGTCCATGTTGTGCCCGGACTGAAATTCCGACACACGGAATCTGTGAGCACAAGAACACGGCTGGCTTTATTTTAGGTCAGGAAGTTTTGAAGTCATTTGTTATGCAGCAATAATACCTGGAAAACTATGTGAGTTCACAAAAATCACTTGTATTTGTATATACCAGTAGTATAAAATAAAAGAAAAAATTTACTGGCAAAGTTATACCCTTTAAAGTGGCATCAAAAATACCCCAAAATATTTAGAAATAAATCTAACAAAATATGAGCAAAATCCATACACGGAAAACTACAAAATGTTTGTGAGGATAAATTAAAGAAGTTCTAAATAAATTAGGAAATATACCATGATAATGGATGAGAAGACTCAGTATTTGTTAATATTGTCAGTTCAAGGGAAATTGACATAGTCAACAATAAGGAAATCATTCAAGAGATCGAGATCGGCAGGCTTTTTTGTAGAGAATGGCAGGCAAGACACAAACTTTACATAAAAATGCAAAGGCACTAAAAATACAAAAGACTATTTTTTAAAAGAACAAAGTTGGAGGACTGACCCTGCTTGGCTCCATGAAAACCCACGGTGATTAAGACAGCGGGAACTGGATAAAGACCCATCAGTAATCACTGGAACAGAACAGGGTGCCCAGAAACGGACACGCTCTTGCACAATCGTTTAATTTTAGGCAAAGTGCTGAAGCTACCTGACAGAGAAACAAAAGAAAGCTGTCTTCAATAAACAGTAGCGTGCTCACTGGGCTGTCTACAGGGAAAAGATGAACTCCGACACCTTCCTTACACCACATACAGAATTAACTCAAGCTAGGTTACAGACTTAAAACTAAAATGTAAAGCATCTTGAAGAAGAAAAACCGAGGAGGATTTTGGGGGTAGGCAAAGGATTTTTAGTCAAGAAACAGAAAACCATTACCACAAAAGAAAAAAATTATAAATTTGATTTCATCATAATTAAAGTTTTCTGCTGATCAGAAGACACTGCTAAAGAAATGAACTGACAACTGCAGACCAGAAAAAAACATTCTCAGAGTATACGCCCTGACAAAGGATTGTGACCCGGCCCAGATGAAGGCTATGAGGGAAATGCACGGCTGGTGAAACTGCATTCTGATGCAAAACAGCCGGAACTTTCCTACGTGGCTGATGCATGTACAAAATGGCACAACCACTTTTGGGGAAAGGTCTGGCTCTTTCTTATAAAAACTACACATCCTCTTGCATTATGGCCCAGCATGTCCACTCCTAGGTATTGACCCAAGAGAAGTGAAACGTACGTCAACAAGAAGATGTGCACACAAATGTTCACAGAAACTTTATTCATGATGGCCAAAGACTGGAAACAGATGGCTTCCACCGACAGGAGGACGGATAAACAAATAGCAATACGTCCACACGGTGGTGTACTACTTGATAATTAAAAGGAATGAACCATTCATTCAGGCACCAACATGGATTTTTATATTTTTCAATGCTACTATAAATTGAATTTTTTTTAATTTTCATTTTTAAATTGCCTGCTGCTCAATGACTCATTCTTAATGACTCTTCTGTTGCAGCCCAGTAACTAACACATTCTCTTCTGTTTAATAAGCCTTCCTAAAACGTCAGGAATCCCAGTTTTATTGACTGGGGCTCTAAAATCACATCTCCAGCATTCTTCACAGAGTGCGATTCATCTGCTACGTGAGGCAGGGCAGTGTTTCCCGTTCCTACGTGGCAGGTGCTTCACTCACTCGTCCTCCCACCCCAGGGGCTCCCTCCACATGAGGCTCCTCTGCTCCTCCCAGGAGAAGGTTCTTCTTGATGCTCACAACAAACACCGAAGCAGGGCTCGGTGGAAGTGGGCTTTCCCACTGCCACCTTCCCAGGAACCACACCGGCCCCTTCCTTGTTCTCCTCTTTCCTGCCAGCTTAGTTGGCAGATAACACCCCGGGACTCAGATCGCCCCGCGTTCTAGCTGTCTAAGCTCCTTGCAGAGGTTCCTGAGCCACCCCTCTGAATTTGCCCTTGGCTGTTCTTTCTGGAGCGTAAACCGTAAGAACCCACGCTTCTCCAAGGGCTCTGCTCAGGCTCTGATCTCCTCGCCTGTCCCTTTTGCTTCCCTGACATTAACCTCGATGGCTGAGCACAGCAGCCCTACCTGAGGCACTTGAGGGATGCCCCAGGACAGAGCCCACTCCAGCCCCCAGGACAGGCCTGGTGGTTTTCTGGCCTTTCTCTGAATGAGTCATGATATCACCACAATTCTGGCCTTTTCTGTGACAAGTTCCAGGATAATTTAGTCACCTCGCCCAATATTCCTATCACTTCCATGCCACCAACCAGTTCTTAGAATTGAATAATTCTTCCCCAAGGAAAGGAAATGTAAATGGCTAATTATAAAAGGCAATGGTTCTTTTCTACTCAAAGAAGCTGTCCTGTTAAGTAATGAATCTAGGAGTAATAGTATGACTTCAGGGTAGGCAAACAGGGAAGCTGTAATTCAAGAAGTAATAGCTAACCGACAACCTTGGCATTGGCGTTGTTAGTGAAATGAAAAGACTGGCAAAAGCACAAGACTAATCCCCTAAAAGCCTAAAGAGGCCTCGTCCAGCCTGGAACTTCTACCTGGGCACTGACTTTAAACCCCCAGGGAGAGACGGGGCTGAAACGCAGCGCTGGGTCAGCAGCTTCCACTGCCCAGAAAGCACGCATTCAAAACCAGTTATGATCAGGCCCTGAAGCCAATATCCTGTTTTGAAGAAATCTTTTTTAAAGAAATATTCAATCAGCTGGGATTGGTTCGGATGTATTCCTGTGATCTACACCAAAAACCATCCCCAAAATGTAGCTACTAATACCAAATAGCATTAAAAAGACCCAATCCATGAAACCACTGAAAGAAATAACAGCCCACCAAATTATTTTTAAAAATTAAATCACTTGCTGTTCTGTGGCACAGTCGTATGTACAAAGTAGCCCCCAAATGCGGAAGGAGCCAAGAAACAAAAGGATGGGGCGGAAAGTCCAGTCTGTCAGGGAAAGGTGCTTTACTAGGGAACTTGGGCGGCCACCAGACAGGTGACCTCTGCATTGTCCCCGCAGATCCCGGGCTCACGTACCTGGGGAAGGGTGCACGTGCTCCAGCAAGACCATGAAAGGCGACCCGCCAGAACGAGCAAGAACGCACCCGCGTCTGGCCTAGAACTTGCGCGGTGACATCAATCTTGCTTTGATCAAAGGCAGGATTATAGTGCGCACATGTTCTCACACGAAGGACAGTGAATACAGTAGAAATCCGGAGGCACTCACAGGACCGGGGATCATCAGAAGCCAACAGGGCAGATCAGCATCCACAGTGGAGTTGCTCAACAAACCCTCGCCGTGGACTTGGTGGAGAAAAACTGCCCGCACTCTGGGACCTGAGCACCAATGTGCCCTGCGGGCTGGGTGGGAGAGCCAGGAAGGGCCCTCCACCTCCCATGTGGTTCCAGAGCCCCAGAACCACACACGACCTGTGCTCGCCCAGCTCACATCACCCACAGAACAAAACATATGGAGTGAGACTCAGGAAAACGGGCAAAGACCAACCGTGAAAGAAAATGAAAGAGAAGGGCGAAGATGAAAGGAGTCATCTCTCCAAATTAAACTTACCTGAATGTGGGAAAGTAATCACAATCGAAGCTACCACACAATTGAAGGAAACCCAGAAATTCTGTCCCCAGCACTGAGGATTATTCAACATTGAGGCTCCCCGTGATACACACGGGAGCTTAAGGTCACGGCGCCTCACTTAGTGCTGCCCTGCTCAGGCGGCAACGCCCTCTCCCCAGTCCCCACCTCCACCCCACCCATTGCCCCCAGCCAGCCTGGGCACCCTCCTGCGCTGTGGAAACCTCTGACCACGTGCTCTGCCACCGCGTTGCACCACAAAACACAGTACTTTCCTCACAACCTCATTTACCTCTCAAGATAAAACCATCCAGCTGGAATCACCAACAGCGTCATATAGGTGGAAAATCCTAGCCCAGATCTGCTGACTACAAGCCCAGCAGATGGTGTTTGTTAATGGGGTGCTATTAAGATTCTTCCCGAGGCAGAACTGTCCATGCATCACTGGCTATTTAGTACCCCTGCTCCCTGCCAGCTAAATGCCAGTGGCATCCCCCAGTATGGCAACGGCCAAAAAGCACCCCAGACGTTTCCTGGCAAGCCTAAGGAGCAGCATGGCACCCAACCCCACCCCGCCCCACGGAGGCCCTCACTGGCCATGCTGAAGCGGCCCACAGCGTCTGCCTGGGCGCTCAATCCTGCACCCGACCGGCCCGTGCCTTTCCAACCGCCACCTAGTTCAGGCTCTTGTTTGTGGCCTGGGTGACTCCCCTCCGTGGCCCATATACAGCCCACATCCCTCTGCAGGGTAAGACGTCCCTAAGGGCGGCCCAATGACCTCGTTTCATCGTTCACAGGAGGCAGCGGTGGCTTCCCGGGCTCTACTCTGTGAACAAGTATCTCCCAGAAGACCACTGCAGCTGGAAAAGAAGCTGCTTTGCCTTTCCTCCCAACACCAAGCCCCCTGAATAAAAATAATGTCTCTTAAGCAAACATCTAGTGGGGAGGGCATCAGTCCATCAGAAAGGAGTGATCAGGCCAGAGTATCTGGGGAGGGCCACAGTGACAGACCTTTCTAGAGCTGCCAAATGGCAACCCAGCCTAAAGCTCTGGCCCCCACTCCTATTCCCCAAGCAATATGCATGACTCCAAATCACAGAACCTCAGCTTAGTCTAGAATGCTCATCTAAATCTGCTACTCTCCTACCCAGACCTCGGTCTGTATGGCAACTGCTGATACACACGCTATTCTCAGAAACGTTCCTAAAGATCCCACAGGTGCTGAAAAAGAATGAATATTCTCTACATGCTGGATATGGGCTTCTAGATATGTCCATCAGCCCAGACTTATTAACTGTGTGCTACAGATGCCCCCAAATCTTACCAATGCTTGCCTGCTTGACCTACTTATTACCGAGGGGAAGAAAGCTGGAGCTAGACCGTGTGGGTCCAAGTCCCAACACTGCCACTTACTAGCCACAAGCGGGAGGCAGCTTACAGGCTGTCGTGAGGGAAAAGGAACTAATAATTCAACCAAAGCACTTAGAATAGTGCCTGGCATCGGCAATGTCTTCTGGTAATTCTGCCACATTCCTGCTTCCCCTCCCTCTCTCCCCCACTGCACTTGTGTATTAATACATGTACATAAACATGTTGTCAAGATCGTATATTCAGGATTGAATCTTCCCTGGTGAATTTATCCACCTATCACTAGGCAGTAATACTTTATCCCTCGTACTGGTTTTTGCCTTGAAATCCATCTCATCTAAGAGCTACACGACTATTTAACACTACATAGCTACGTAAGCGCTACAGAGCTATTGTCTTGGTTAGTGTTCATCTATTGCATTTCTCCCAACTCTTTCCTTTCTACCTATCTTTATTCCTATCTTTTAGGGAGTGCCTTACACTAGCTGGATTACATTTTTAAATCCAGTCTGGACTGACGGTGATTGTTCTCCGGAACACCAAACACATTACTGCACGTTCTCCCGGCCTTCTCTCCCATGGGATTTCCTCTTCTGCTTCAGCAACTTCACGCTCTGCTTTCCCTGTGTGATTTTGTTTAAATTTCTCTTTCCTGAGACTTGTTTATTGAATATAAGTAATAATGTCTTTCATCAATGCTGGAAAATTCCCAGCTATAATCTTTATCAATACTGGCTTTGCTCTGGCATGCTTTCTCTTTCTAGATCTGTTTTTTTTTCCATTCTCTCTTTCATGTCTTAATCTCTGTCATATTTTCAGTATCTCTGTGTTGCCTACTCACTGATTTTCTCAGAACTACAGTCTATTTTAACTAATTCTCTCTTCTGCTGTGTCTAATGAGTTTTACATTTCAATGACTATACTTTTGACTGCTAGAAGTTCTGCTTGGTTCTTTTCAAAATCTGTGAGTTCTGTCTTCAGAGTTGTATCTTGATTTTAAACTTTTCCTTTATCCTTAATCACTTTAAATCTATATATTTTATGGTTCCTTTCAAATCACTGCTTTAGTATCTCAAGTCTCTGGGTCCAAATCCTCCTCATTATAGGGCCAGTGAATGTTTAATCTTGGCATTCTCTTTCTCTGCTTGTTTTGTACTTTTTCTATTATGAGCTCATCTTCGGGGTGGGGGGGGTTTCCCATGAGAATACCACAGGCTTGTGTCATGAGAGCATCCCACTAGGCAAAAATTCTCCAGTGTAGTCAGCCAATTGTTGGGGGTCCCTGAGGCCCTTTCGAGGGGTCTGTGAGACTGAAACTCCTTTCACAGCAATGCTAAGCCATTTTTCCTTTTTCACCGTGCTGACATTTGCACTGATGGTACACAAGCAATGGTGAGTGAAAATGTAGACACACTCGCAGGAACGAAGGCAGGGACACCAAACCGTACCAGCCGTCATTGCATTCCTAAGGCAATGCTCACAGTTTAAAAAATAAAAGGCAGGTTTACTTAAGGATGCCCTTGATGAAGAAGGAAAAGTTACTAATTTTATTATTGTGTGTAATCTTGACCCTTGAGTAAACATCTTTTCAACATTCTTTCTTGAAAACATCACTTTTACTTGAAAGAATGTGTGACAAACTGGTTATTCAAACCTGGGTCTCCAGCAGACAGTTTCTTAAATATGAATAAAGTCAGCCTGTCACTTCGAGGAAAACAATGGGTAGTATTTGTTACCAATGATAATATTTGAGCTTTTAAGTCAAAATCTGAATTTTGGAAGACTTTTCTCTGTCACTCTGAGCCTGAACGCTTCTTCTTACGAGACAGTGGTAATACTAACAGACGTGATGTTTTGACATCGTACAATCAAACGTGTCAACATTTAGAAGATCTGCATACCTCAGTCATCTGATATTTTCTAAATCACCAATATGTGATGTTATAGACCCAATGTATGGGTAAAAGATCCATTCTAAGTGCAAGATGGGCCAATGCATTTTAATGTAAGTGAATACAAAATGCCCACTGATGTGGTTTTGGATTTCACACTGCAACTAACCTTTAAGAAACTACACTTTGTTGAGTCATGGTATAGAATATTAAAGAACAAAGGATCCACAATTATCTAAAAAGCATATTAAGATACTCCCTTTTCCAACTACATATCCATGTGAGGCTGGATTTTCTTCACACACTTTAATTAAAAAAACAAAAATCACAACAAATTGAATGTAGAAGCACATATGAGAATTCCTCTGTCTTCTATTAAGTTAGACGTTAAGGAGATTTGAAAAAATGTAAAACAATGCCTTTCTTCTCACTAAATATTTTTGTTTAGAAAATATTAATTTATCATTAAAATGGGTTAGTTTTAAGAGTATATAATGAGTTTATCACTGTTATTTTTAAATACATTACTAATTCTAAATTTTCTCCATTTCAATTTCTAATATGATCAATAGCAAGAGAATTAACGCTCACAAATAAAAGCTCTTTGGGTTCTTCAATAATTTTTAAGATCATAAAGGGCTCTTGAGACCAAAAAGTCCAAGAAGCACAGCTTATATTCCTTAGCGTCCAGAAGCTGGGGTCAGCACACCCGGAAGCCGAGGCTGCCCAGAGGAGAGGTGCACATCTGCACAAAGCCG
>CAUYSK010053312.1:0-34601 GCA_963575035.1 Avahi laniger
GCTCTAAGTGTTCAGTGACAGACATTTCACCTAAAAAACAAGCACCAGAAAAGTACCAAGGTCAAATCCAATACTGAGTTTTAAGGAAAAGTAAATAATGAGCAGACTAATATCCCTGGCAATGAATACACACCAGGAAAACATACCTGCAAAATAGATCGCAGCTGCAGTCTTCTATTTCAGAATGAGCCACATCTTTAAAAAGTGATGAAAGAACAACAGAAATCAGAATGTAAAACTCTCAAATGAGGTGACAGACTTCAGGAAATATTTATGAGTAAAAACTCATTTCAGAAATGAAGACTAAACCAGAAGGAGCATAAGAGCAGATAGACACAAAAATAATATTGTAGGAGGAATAGAAGGGGAGTAGGAGGAAAATGTTAAAAATCACAGAGCAATAAGGAAAAAAAAAAGATGTAAGGTTAAATGACAAATACTGAATACAGGGAAAGATAATGCGTCGAATGGAACAAATACCAAAAATAGTCTTGGAAAATTTCTTTAAACTACAAAGAAACAGCACTTTAAACTGTAAAATATCATAATGTATGCCTACAAATAGTAACCCATGATGAGCAACATCAAGATACGTTCTAATGAAATTACTGGACTTTAAAGACAGAAAAAAAAAGAAACTTGAGTATCTATCTAGACCCGTACTAATATGGTAGCTGCTAGCCACTGGCTGCTAAGTCTTTGCGGCATGCCTAGTGTGGATTGACATGTGATACGTACTTGATTCCAAAGACTTAATATGGAAATGAAGAGTAAAATACCTCATTAAGAACTTTTTATGTTGTTCCATATTGAAATAATATTTTTGATATGTTACATTAAGTAAAATATATTATCAAAATTTTACGTCTTTCCTTGCGCTATTTGTTATGGCTACTAGAAAATTTAAAATTACATATGTAATTATGTTTTGGCCTGCATTATATTTCTGTTGTCAGCTGATGGAGAACTTTAGCATCACTTCTGAGTCAGGACTGTGTACAGAAACATATTATCCTCGTTCTGGAGCTAGAAGAGTTTGCTCAATGGAATTTTCTTGTAAATAGCACTTTTCTCTCTCTTTCTCTTTTTCTCTTAATCTACTTAGAATCTCTTTTTTCTTAGATTACTTCTAGCATGTCTCAGAATGTTTTATTCTCCTGAGTAAACCAGAGTGCAGGAGCCCTTCGCATCTTCGTGCTGACTAGGAGGGGGTGCTGCAGCTGTATGCACATCACGGTTTAAGTCCATCACCTGAGCAAACGCACAGCACACCCCTCGCGGGGCCCTGCAGCCATGACCGCACTTTCTAGATCACCTCAATCTGAAGTATAGCTACTGTCTTTTGTGGCTCCCTCTGGGAACTCTGCATTTTTTCTCTCCTCCTCCCCCCTTTCTTGCTTTTTGTTTTATTTTAGTATATTTGCTCTCCAACAGAATTTGTGTTTGTTTTCTTTGTGATTTATCTTTTCCAGACAATCAGGTAAAGGATGAGCTTCTGTGGTATTAGATCTGTAAGCAACCTGAATTCAAACTGGGTTTCCTTTAGGGGAAAAAAATATTTTTTTTATTTAAATTATTAAAATCATTTTATGTGAAATAGAATTTTAGTGAAAATAAATAAACTGAAACTTCCATTGACCCACTGAACATTTGAAATATGAAACTAGTAATTACTTGAAGGTATTTTATAAAGTCAGTTCATAAACTTTTACATATTTTATGTATGTTCTATAGAAGAATAAATATCACCGTTCAACATTTCTTTCTCTAAATCAATGGGAGGAATATTCCTTATACCTTCACATTCATTCTGGCACTGCTGTCTCCAGTCAGCCTTTCTGGGATTCAGCCCTAACATAAAAATTAAACCAAATCATGTTAGATTTAAAAGCGATCATGTTTCATTGCACTAGTAAAGAGTAATGGAAAAACAAGACACCACCATTCATTCTGAAATGTCTCGTTTTAAGGCAGAATGGTTGTAGACATTTTCCTAAATCAGCAACTCACATTAGGAAATGCGTTGTTTTCTACATGAGTTTTTAATGTGATATCATTACTAGTGGATGTTAATGGAGACAAATTGCTCAGTGGTAGAGTACTCAAAGCAAGATAAACAGCCATTATTTTAGAACTCCTAATTTGTAAATCATACTGGGCATTACTGTAATTGCAGTTTTGTTTTCTATAAGAGATTTTTGTTGATATTAGGGAATTATTTTAACAAAAAGAAAAAGTGACTTAGTTTCAATATTATCTGAATGTTGGTAACTTGCTTAACTGTGCCTCTGGAAATCTTGACAATATTATCTTTGTGTATCACATCTTTTCTTTGTTTCAATTTTGGGTTTTTTATTGGTACAAATATATGGGGTACAAATGCAATTTTGTTAGATTGCATAGTGGTCAAGTCAGGACTTTTAGATTATCCATCACCTGAATAACATGCATTGTCACGAGTAATTATTTAATCATTTCTCATCCTCCTCCTCTCTTCTACCCCCTTATCCTTCCGAGTCTCCATTGTTTATCATTCCACTCTCTTCATCCATGTGTATACATTTTTATAGCACCCACTTATGAGTGAGAACATCTGATGTTTGACTTTTTGTGCCTGGCTTGTTTCACGTAAAATAATGACCTCCAGTTCTATCCACGTTGCTGCAAAAGACATAATTTCATTCTTTTTTATGGCTGAATAGTATTCCATTGTGTATATATGGATTTTCTTTATCCATTCATTCATTGATAGACACTTAGGTTGAGTCCATATTTTGCTATTGAGAATAGTGCTGTGATAAACATGCAATTGCTGGTATCTTTTTGATATATTGATTTCCTTTCATTTGGGTACATATCCAGTACTGGGATTGCTAGATCAAATGATAATTGTAGTTTTAGTTCTTTGAGAGATCTCCATACTGTTTTCCATAATGGCTGTACTAATTTACATTCCCGCCAACAGTGTACAAGAGTTCCCTTTTCTCCACATCCTCACCAACAATTGCTATTTTTAATAATAGCCATTCTGACTAAGGTAAGATGATATCTCATTGTGGTTTTGATTTACATTTCTCTGATAATTAGTGAGGTTGAACATTTTTTCATATACCTCCTACTGAAGACCAGGAGACTCCCTCAGCAGCTTCCAGGGAGGAGTGTGAGGCACACTGGGTTGGGAGTCTTTGCTCTAACACTCACGTCCCAGGTGCCTAGGCAAGCCACTCAACCACTCTGCCCTATACACAAGGATCCATTTATATGTCTTTTTGAAAAATGTCTATTCATGTCCTTGGGCCAGTTTTTATTATTTTTTATTGTTATGGAATTGTTTTGAGTGCCTTCTATATTCTGGATATTAGAAGCTTTTCGGTTTAATTAAAATCCCATTTTTCTATCTTTGTTTTGTTGTCTCTGCTTTTGAAGTCTTAGTCATAAATTCTTTTGTCCAGAAAAATTTTCCCTAAGTATTTTTCTAGTTTTGGGTCTTACATTTCAGTCTTTAATCCATCTTGAGGGATTAATTTTGTATATGGTGAGAGATAGGGATCGAGTTTCATTTTTCTGCATATGGCTATCCAGTTTTCTCAGAACCATTTATTTAAGAGGGTTTCCTTCCCCCAATGTATGTTATTGTCAGCTTTGTCAAAGATCAATTGGCTGTAAATGTAAGTGGCTTTATTCCCATTTTTTCCCATTGATCTATATGTCTGTTTTTATACCAGTACCATGTTGGTCTGGTTACTATAGCTTTGTAAGATAATTTGAAGTCAGGTAATGTAATGCCTCCAGCTTTGTGCTTTTTGCCCAGGATTGCTTTGGCTATTTAGGCTCTTTTTTGGTTCCATAAGAATTTCAGGGTGTTTTTTCTAATTCTGTGAAAAATGACATTGGTGATTTGATAGGGATTGCATTGAATCTGTATTTCGCTGTGGGCACTGTGGTCAGTTTAACAATGTTAATTTGTCCAATCCATGAACATGGGATATTTTCCCTTTTGTTTGTGTTCTCTTCAATTTCTTTCATCAGTGTTTTGTAGCTTTTCTTATAGAGATTTTTCACCTCCTTGGTTAAATTTATTTCTTAAGTATTTTAATTTTTTGTAGCTGTTATAAATGGGATTACCTCTTCGATTTCTTAGGTAGATTGTTATTGTTATGTAAAAATGCTACTGATTTTTTGTATGTTGATTTTGTATCCTGTAACTTTACTGAATTGATTTAATCAAATTGAAGAATTTTTTTTTATGACATCTTTAGGTTTTTCTAGATGTAAGATCATATCATCAGCAAGTAGGGAAAATTCAAATTCCTCTTTTCCAATTTGGATGTTTTTTATTTCTTTCTCTTGCCTGATTGCTCTGGCTACGATTTCCAGGACTGTGTTGAACAGGAGTGGTGAACTGGGTAGGCATCCTTGTCTTGTTCCAGTTCTCAGAGAAAATGCTTTCAACTTTTCCTGATTCAGTATGATGTTAGCTGTGAGTTTGTCATATATTGCCTTTATTATTTTAAGGTATATTCTTTCTGTGCCTAGTTTGTTGAGGGTTTTTATCATGAGAGGATGTTGAATTTTACTAAATTCTTTTTGTCTGTCTATTGAGATGATAATATGGTTTTTGTCCTTGATTATGTGATATATCATGGTTGTTGAGTTGTTCATATTGAACCATCCTTGCATTCCTAGAATAAAACCCATTTGATTGTGTTATGTTATCTTTTTGAAGTGCTGTTGGATTTGGTTTGCTAGTATTTCATTGAGGATTTTTGCTTCTGTGTTCATCAGAAGATTGGTCTATAATTTTCCTTTTTTTGTTGTGTCCTTCTCTGGTTTTGGTATCAGAGTGATACTGGCCTTGTAGAATGAGTTAGGGAGAACTCCCTCCTCCTCAATTTTTGGAACAGCTTCAGGAGAATTGGTATTAGTTCTTCTTTGTACCTTTGGTAGAATTCAGTTGTGAATCCATCTGGTCCTGGGCTTTTTTTTGTTGGGAGATTTTTTATTACTGATTCAATTTTGCTACTCATTGTTAGTCTGTTTAGCCGTTCTATTTCTTCCTGCTTCATTCTTGGGAGGTAGTATATTTTCAGGAATTTATCTATTTCTTCTAGGTTTTCTAGCTTGTAAATGAATAGTTTGTTCATAATTGTCTCTGATAATCTTTTGTATTTCTGTAGTATCAGTTGTAGTGTCTTCTTTTTCATTTCTGATTTTGTTTATGTGGATCTTCTCCCTTTTCTTGGTTAGTCTAGCTCGTGGTTGTTTTGGGGCAGTATAGAGAAACCACCCTCCAAACTGAGATGGTGTCCAGAGACCAAAAAATGACTTGGACAAGTCCAGCTTGGCAAGTCAGATGAATTTATTAGAGATAACTTACACAGGGTATTCACTCTGGGATGGGGTGGCATAGGACTTTTCCAGTGAGTAAAATCTGTGCTGCCTGCCCATTTTGTTGTGTTAAATTTCTTTTTAGTAAATGACGTGGAATCTTCCCTGCTATCATTGCATGTATACAGGCTAATCATATTAAACATGTGCAGTATATCCATCATGTGTCTTAATGTGACCCATGTTATGTTAATGATATTAAAATTGTTTTTAGGTGGGGATTTTAGTAGTAAAATGAGCCAAAGGGTACTATAGGACAGTAAAAGTGGTTACAAGCAGTCTACACGAGTTTACAAGGAGATGTTTACAGCTGCCCTCAGGGCTTTGCAGTTTTTCTTTGTATTTTTGTGTTTATCTTAAGCCAGTGCTTTTCACCCTTAGGTGTCCATTTTCCCCTGTGGGGAACCTTTTTTTTTCTCAGCAATTTATCAATTTTGTTTATCTTTTCAAAAAACCAACTTTTTGTTTCATGAATCCTTTGTATTTTTTTTAGTCTCTATTTCATTTATTAAGATAGTTCTGATCTTTGTTATTTCTCTTCTTCTAATTTTGAATATGGTTTGTTCTTGCTTTACTAGTTTCTTGAGGGTACATCCTTAGATTGTTAATTTATGATCTTTCTACTTTTTTGATACCAGCATTTAGTGCTATAAACTTCCCTCCTAGCACTGCTTTTGCTGTATCTGACAGGTTTTGGTATGTTGTATTTTCATTTGTTTCAAAAAATTTTTTGATTTTGTTATTTACCCAAAGATTGCTTAGGAGAATGTTGTTTGTATAGTTTCCAAAGTTTCTCTTGGTATTGATTTCTAGTTTTGTTCCACCGTGGCCTGAGAATATCCTTGACATGATTTAGATATTTAAAAATTTGTTGAGACTTGTTTTGTGGCCCAACATATGGTCTACCTTGGAGAATGTTAGATATGCTAATGAAAAGAATGTATATTTTGCAGTTGTTGGGTAGAGTGTTCTGTACATGTCTGTTTGGTCCATTTGGTCTAACATCCAGTTCGAGTCCAGTGTTTCTTTGTTGATTTTCTGTCTTGATCTTTCTAATACTATGAGTGGGATCTTGAAGTCCCCCACTATTATTGTATTACTGTCTGTCTCTCTTTAGGTCTAGTAATATTTGGTTTATGAATCTGGGTTCTCCAGTGTTGGGTGCATATATATATTTGGAATATTTATATCCTCTTGCTGAATTAAAATGCTTCTAGTTAGTCATTTTGAAAAAAAAAATAACATTTTTTGTCAGCTTATAATTTACCCACTGCATGTAATCTCTGTCTAAATTATTACTAATTCTCAATTAGTAAAGTCTGATAAGATTTACTACTTAACAAATAAACATTTATTACAGAATCTGGAATTGAAAAGCAAAATAGATTTGGGTATCTCTAATCTTCTCGTGTTTTCTTTAAAGAACACATTAGAGTTTCTATCATGTTCTTAATTAGAGAACAAGAAATTTTCTGTCTTTTTCATGCAAGTTATTATGGACTAGGGAATCAGGATGTTGAGGAGGAAGGATTTGGGTAGAATTATTTTCTAGCTTCTCTGTTCTGTGTCTTTCAACTTATTCATAAAAACCAAGGCCATGATGTATATTTGGTTACCTTTATTAGAGACGCTGACACTGCCTTTCAAACTAGCAGCCCATTTGGCATCCCAAACAGAAAGAATACCTGTTTTACCCACCATTTCTTTTGTGATTAGGTGATGTTTTCCCTCGGCTGCCTGTGGCAAACAAGCACAGCAAAGCCTTCTTGTGATTACCATGAAAACAGTTTCTGAAGTGTATCTGATTCTTTGTTCTTCACCCAAGTTGCTGATGGAGAACTGTGTGTAGCATTTCAACAATGATACATGATTTAGTAAAACAAATTTGAGTCCATTTCTACCAATCAGAGTTTAGTAACCTCAAGAGCGATGGCAATCAAAACCTCTTGTTAATATGCCTGTATGTCTTGTAGAATGTGAAATTGCCACTTCTTCCGTTACTGGGTCCTGTGTGGCTCCATACTGTTCAATAGCATCTGTACATCCAGCTGTCCCCTGCCCCACCTCCCAAATGCACACACAGCACTGTGAGCTCCAGAATCTTCTCCAGCCTGAGTATGCTGGAAGTGCTCATCTCTGCACATGTGGTAGAAGTGAAGGTGGTTCACCACATAAGCTCTTCTGTGAACATTTATCACATTGCCACTTTACCAAAACTGTTTTCAAGTACCTGGATAAAAATATTCAGAAAATGTGTGTTAGTGACAGGGCTGGGACCGGAGTACCTGCCTTTGGACTTCCATTCTGTAGTTCTTTCCAGGGTACCATGACCACCGTGCAATCTAATCAAGGACAAAGCATAAGAGATGTTAGCCTTTTTAAAGTGCATGTTGCTATTTAGTAACTTTTTGGTCATCCTCAGTTTCATTTTGATGTGAAAATTAAATTGTGAAAGCAAGTGTTTAAGGAGAAGCATTAAAGATCAGCAAAGACAAAGAACACTAAGTGATTGGCAAGACAAAGGAAGAAGGAAAATTCAGTAGCCCTCATTTTATCTACATTTTGGATTATATTTCTACTCCGATTCCTTTCTCTTCTAGATGAGAAAAGTTATACTTGCAGAAGTTAAAAATGACCTGTCCAGGTTAAATTTAGTGGAAGTTATAAACCTTCCTGACTCAACCAACATTCAATATTATTTCTAATATGACACACTGAGTTCCCCTATTTGGATAAAGAAGGTGATTTCTTCATGGAAGTTAACTAAATCTGCAGCTAATACCACAGAACTATGGAGAAGATGTGAATGAAGACACTCTTAGACAATGCAGTGGGTTCCAATGAGAATTTACTCCCAGATGAATTCGTAAGTGCAGAGTACAGTTCGTCAAATAATCTCTGCAATACTACTATTGTGTGAGCTGCTTCTCTGAGAAAAAAAGCCACTCCAAAATTCAGTCTCTTAAAACAATGATCATTTATGTTTTATAGCAGCTAATCATTATAATCATACCATAATATATTTGTACTTCTTCCACAGAGCTTTCTATCAGATCTTTGGAGTCCAATGTAATTAAATCCATGTACTTCTTATGAGATGCAATATTTCTTCTATATTTTAAATAGACTATTTTTTAAAAGGAAAGAGAAATTTTAGTTTTTTCTCTGACCTTTATTTAGCTTAAGAAGTAATGGTGTTTCATCATAATGTAATCTCTATTTATGCCTCTTTTTTAAAACTTCAAGATCTATAGTGTTTTATAATTACAGATAGCATTCCTCGTGATCTTTATACCACCGTAGTGCCCAAACTGTGAAAAACTTAAGTTTAGGCATTTTAAAAATTTAAAGTGTGTTCATGTAATCTAACTATGTCATTTTTTAACTACCTGGGCACAGTGTCACCCTTGAACATCCATGCTACTATTATCAGTGGATTCGGTTTTGTTTGTGATGGAAATTTTCAAGTCTAAGTTCCCACTTACTCTTTTCTGGTCCTGATTGTTGTGAAACACTTTTAGTGCTAAGTCTTGAAACTATGTTCAACTGTGCCCCCTTTATGTTGGCTTTTTAAGGGGGGTCCATCTTTCATTCACAGTCAGTGTGTCCTTCAGTTGTGTGCTGCTTTTTGCTCCTGTTAATGATGAATCCTGTGTCCCTTTTGTTTGCAGTGTCTCAGTTTGAAACTGAATTCTACATCAGTGGACTTGCACCTCTGTGTGATCAGCTCGTTGTACTTTCCTATGTAAAAGAGATTTCAGAGAAAACGGTAATTATTTTCTCCCCAAATACAAAGGGATGTGGGGGTTCCTTTTTAGCATTACGCTCAAATCAGGTTGTATGTCAGAGGAGTCTGCTATAATCAGAGCAGGTCTTTCTGACCTATAAAATAAGGTTGACAGAGATTACCCTGTAAACCTAACATATTTACCTTTCAAAAACTCTACTCATTGCCTGCCTTTGTTCCTTTTGCTGAGCAAAGAAGAAAGTCTTTTTTTTTCCCCCCATCTCTTTTGGTATTTTAGTCAAAAGGATGAAGGATTCCTCTTGCTGAAAGGCGAAGAAACTAAGCTGACATTGCACATTAGCAGAAATGACAGCAACGAGGTTGATCGGCTGCAACAACAAGGGTGCCTGGGTCAGAGGGAAATACGGAAAGGGCAGTTCATTATTTCCTTTGGTCCAGACATATTTGTTTACTTCTCAGTGGTCTAGTAATCCTGACCAGATTGATAGTTGCTTTGAAATGGATCGTTGCTAACGCTCAGTTATCAATGCAAATGATGGCACATCCAAATATGTGGCTAATCGAAAGCAGCAGATGATCTAAATTTCCTACTATATGACCTTGGATGAAGGCTGTATATATGGCCCAGTGGAGGGACGTTCATGCCCAGTTTCCCTTTGAAGCCGGGGTTGGCCCCATTCCCAGCTTATCTTTATTGTCAGAGTCCAGGGGTCCTGCCAGCAAGAGGATGGGGGGGTGGCCTCAAGGCATAAACAAGGAGAGCTCATTGTTAAGGATTTTCTTTTGGGTGCTGTATATAAAAGGAATTGCAATTGATTCTCCAGCCCTTTACAGTAAATAGGCAAGTGGGTTCTCCTTGTTTGTATCATCTCCTTTTTTTTTCTTTTCAAATGGCAAGAAATAAAATGGGGGAGAAAAACCCTGGGAGCCATGGTTTTGAAGTAGTAGCTGCTCTTGAGCATTTCTCTGAGTGAGACTTGCATTAGGAAGCCATCACTATAGTAACTGAAGCTCTGGGTGCCCATGTTGCTAGGCAATGAAATGCTGTAGACTTAAGTGAACACTCCAACCTACTAAAATCAATAGGGTTGGCTTCTAGCCCTATTGCAGGACATCAGTTTACTATTATTTTATTTATTTTTTGAAAATAAAGAAAAGTGGTGGCTCCTGAGGGAATAAATACAGTGCTTTTTGCTGAGGAATGTGGGGAGGATTGAGAATATGATTGAAAAAAATAAGGAAAAAAGCAGTAAAATGAAAAAGGGAAGGTCTAATAAAAATTGACCAAAAGAGAAAGAAAGAAAGAAAACCTTTGTTAATAAAAAACAGAGACTATTAGAAGGAAATAAAAAACAAAGACAGGCCAACCTCATAGCGCAAATTTATAACGGACTTTTTTCGAAGGAAGAAGTGAGGGTCTTGGAGATAACTTGAAAATGTGTGTGCCAGTGTTTGTATTTACACATTTTATAGAACACCAAAGTGCACCTTAAATCCTTAAACACAAATGAACTCAGAAAAAAGACTAAGGGAGGCCGGGCGCGGTGGCTCACGCCTGTAATCCTGGCACTCTGGGAGGCCAATGCAGTTCTGGATTTTTTTCCATTCTTTTCCTCTCATCTGTGTCTTCCCTATACCAGAATCATACTGCTTTAGGTATTGTTGTTTTGGAAAATGAATTCAAGCATATGTTTTATGACTATATGCCCAGTACTCAAAAAAAGCATGAACTTTAAGTAAAGCAGACTTGATTTCAAATCCAAAGTTCACCATAAGTTCCACTTTTTCCACAAATCCCAGCCTTATCATTTGTGTACTTTAACCTTAGTTAACTTTTGATCCTTTGTTCCTTTATCTATAAAATTAGGAAGGGTAGTACTTAATTTTGCAGGGCTAATTTAAGAACTCAATGAGAGTAATCTCTGCACAATCACCTACTAGGATGGTTGAACTGTCACTGGTCCCGAGTAAAAGTCATCATCCTTCCCCGTCTGTCTTTATCTAGAGCTGTGTTGTCCAAAACTGTAGTCACTAGCCATATGTCACTGTTTAAATAAGCTAATGAAAATTAAATAAAATTTAAAATTCAGTTTCTCAGTCACACTAATCACATTTCACGTGTTCAGTAGCCACTGTGACTGGTGTTTACCATATTGGTAGTGCAGGTATAGAACATTTGCATCATCTCAGCAAGTTCTGATTTGGAGATGACTCTTAATCTTTGACTTTTCAGAATTACCGGCAAGTTTACTAGTAGCGGCGATGATTTGGATAATGGAGCAGTTTGTGGTATTATCTTTATTATTGCTCACGTTTTTCTGGAAGAGATGTAATAAAGTTGTCTAAATACAAGGTCGCTGTCTTGAGCCACCACTTCTCTGGAAGTTGAATGGGAAGTAGTAGTACCTGTCCTCTTTATCTCTTGCAAAATGTCAGAAAATAAAATAGTTTAACACTGGTTTATTTTCTGTTAAAAAGCGGCTTATGGCAGGCTGTTAGAAAGGCTTACATGTGCCAAAATGATAAAACCAAGGCAAGTATGGCTAACCGAAATTAATTTGTATAACTTATAGAAAAGTAAATAAAATGATCCTTTCCCTCTCTTTTCCCCGCTAGGAACGGGAATACTGTGCCAGGCCTAGACTGGACATCATCCAGCCACTTTCTGAGACTTGCGAAGAGATCTCTTCTGACGCTTTGACAGTCAGAGGCTTTCAGGAGAATGAATGTAGAGATTATCATTTAGGTGAGAGAAATCAAAAGATCTGGCTCATGTGATTTCTTATACTTACGGTTTTTTCCCCCTTCCACTTGATTTACACTAAAGGGAATTTTAATTGAAGTGCTGAAAGGATCTTAGAAAATATATGGGCAGGCCTCTTATGTTGAAAACTAGGGCATCCAGGCCCAGAGATAATGCAGAATTTTCCTGAGCTCTGATAGCAGAAGGGAAGGGTAGAGATGGGACCAGGACCAAGGTGAGATTGGGCTCTTTGTTTTTTGTTCTTGTATTTTTTCTATTGTCCTGTTTAATGTGACACTTAACGTTGAGCAGCGTGGCTCTGCGGTTGTCATATCACTCCCAACTTTATGTTTCTAGAAGGTTTGGGTTTGCTCTGGGATGGCAGAGGCATCATCTTTCTTGTTTGTAACTGAGTGCTCAGAGCCTGGAAGAGTCCTGGGACATAGTAGGTGTTCAGTAAACATTCGCTGAGTGGATGGCTGAAAGCATGTAGTCACTGCTCAGAAATAAAGGGAGAACCATTACTATTTAGTAGTACCAGGGACATCTGTGGGTGTTATCATATCCTTGGAAAATATATTGATAAAAATAGAATAGTTAAGCTTTATAGAAATTATTTTACTGCTTTAAAAGCAATTCACATTTTATGAGAATGCTTACAGTTCTCATTTTGACCAAAGGAACTTAAGAAATATTCTATGCATGTTTGAACTCTCTTATATGAAGCCCCTAATTGAAAAATACTGAGAGTATATTCTGAATTTGGCAAAAGTGATTCACAGCCAAAAGCGTCCAATCTAGGTATTTTGCTCAGAGCAAACTCTGCTGCACACTTAGAAACCCTTCAAAACAGGTTTTATAATTGAATTCTGCAGGAAACCCTCAGATTGGCATTGTGCACAACATGCTGAAATGATAGATTATGTCCCCAGGGCTTGGGCATCTGTCATTTATACCTTAGGTGGCCTTGACCTTGTTGAGGAGGAAACATATATTGCCAACTGTGGGGTATAATTGTTCTGTAAAAATAGAACAGTGCTGTAAATAGCCATAAATAAAGTTTATATACAGTAGACGAATTCTCATATGCAATAGACATGGAGAATTTTGAACACTTTTTCAGCTGAAGTGAGAGTTAATGTATTAAATACAGAACTTTAAACCCACCTTACTTTTTTAAAGTTTTTTAGTATTTTTCTATACTCCCTTCCCCTCCCTTGCTTCCTTCCTTCTTTCCTTCCTTTTATTTCAAATTATTTTACACTTAAATATTTTTAAAGCACTAAAATACATTCTGTCATTCTGTATCCTTTCTCCTGCCCTTACCTTCCAACAGACCCAAACACTAGCAACAAAGGTAGATGTGTTTTCTGTTTACTCTGAGATTGGGTAGCCTAAGCAGGTTCTCTGAAACCATTGCCAAGTTTTCCACCATTGAGTCACCCAAGTTGTTCCTCTCTTCTCTCACCTTTAGAATACTCGGAAGGGGAATCACTCTTTTACATCGTGAGTCCAAGAGATGTCGTAGTGGCCAAGGAACGAGACCAAGATGATCACATTGACTGGCTCCTTGAAAAGAAGAAATATGAAGTAATTTTTATTTTGATTTCCTTGAAAGTATTGACTCATCTGTAACATGGAGAGGGTAAAATATTTTTATAGTAAATCTTTTATGTAGTTGAAGTAGAGTGCCCCGAGCCAAAAATATGTAGGAGGTTAATAACTTTCTAATATGCTTTTCAGAAATTAGGGAACAGAAAGATTGCAACAGGTTAACGAGCTTTAGTGTTAAATGGGGAGGAGCTGGGGCTGGAGGGAAGGTATAGGTTAGATCCAGCCTACTGAAATTTTTATTTCGTGGTTTTTTTCTTAGGAAATTAAAACAGAGCTAGTATTTTAGAGTCATCTATTTGGATATTTTAATGAAATTATTCATGCTTATCAAATTAATACTCACTTAGGATGGTGTGAACTACCATTTTGGATAGAATGCTGTTGCCCAGTCTAGGGGAGGAGAACCTGAGGCCTCAAGGCTATATCCGGCCTTCCAGATCACCAAATGCAGCCCTTCAACTGAATCCAAGCTTCACAGACATATCCCTTTATTAAACGGATTTGTTCTGTAAAATTTGGATTCAGTCAAATTTTTTTTCAAAATTGTTTTTTTCAACTTTAATAGGTGCAAAGACATTATTATGTTGGTTTAGTTAAACTCTTTAGGTGGGCTTACATAGTAATTAGCTAAAAACAACAACAGCAACAAATAGGTAGACTATTTCTTGCACTAAGTTTATAAACACCTGGAAGGATTTGGAAAAGAAAAATTTTTTTCATTTATAAACAGTTTTGGAGTCCAGGTATTGATACCTAGTTCATAACCCAGTTATGACCATGTTACTTTAGATCTAGTAGTTTCTTAAAGAAATGATTTTGTTTTAAACATTGATGTTAAAGTAATACTTGTAAACTTTCCAAAATAAAAACAAAATGAAAGATTTTCAAACACTTAATTGTAGACATACATAAACTTATGCGTATAGTTTACCTTTTTATCGAAACGTAAAGGAAAAGTGCCCCTTTGTCAATATATGTCATAAAGATTTAGAATGGCAGATGCCTTTTTTTGGTATGGAGACCAGGAGATTTTGTTGTGTTTCGGTTTGTGTCTGAAACGTGATTCCAATATCCTAATGTGGAAATGAATTCAAATGGAAATAAGAGAAGTCTTCATTTTGGTTGACTGCTTTTGTTTGAGTTTGAATTCAGTGAGGTTCATTCAACCATAGCATTAAAAATTCCAGTGCTTCAAGCAAAAGCCGTGAGAAAATGGAGTTTTATTCATGTAGTCCAAAATGCTGAAACATATTAATGATACAGTGTTTATAACCTTAATATCTTTCTCTCCCACCTTCCCGCATTTTCCGTCCCTCCTTTTCTGCTCCTTTTGTCATGCTTATGTAAATATAGGAAGCTTTGATGGCAGCTGAAATCAGCCAAAGGAACATTAAAAGACATAAGATTCTGGTAAGTTTGCAATTTTATTTTTTGAAACATGACTTTATCTTTCAATAAGTTATAATGAGACTGAAAGTAATTTGAAAATTACAGGATTTTCCTATCTTTTGAGAATTTATTTTAAACTAATTCTCTAACCCGTGAGGTCAGAATGTTTCATTTTATCGAATCAGTTTCTACTTGTAAACAAGAGACTTGAACACCTGCTAGGAGGTAGTTTTAGGTAATTTGGAAGCTGTATTTGTGAAAAACACTTTAAATAGAAAGCATTTCAGTTATGTGTGCAGAAGTTTCTTAAATCATAGGTAAAATCACATTATCACAAAATTCATGAAAAGAGTGGTTTTATAAGACTACGTTATTTCAGTGTCTCCATAATAACACACTCAAGTGATTTTGTTATGGAGACTAAGCTAGGACATCAAATACATTTTTATTACATTTTGGACTCTGGGAAAATACGGAGAGTGAAAACTCCTTTCTTTGCTACCTGTGATGGTGAATGTGCAAATGGAAAGCAGAGAAGAAATCATATCCTTTATATGCGAAGGGTCCTTGGAGATCATCTAGCTCAGTATTCTTGTTTACAGATGAAAACTGGAAACAGTCTTTTATGGCTATTTGGGTTTCAGCACAGATTCCTTCTGCCTACGCTTTTCCCACCTTAAACTCCTTGTAAAACTCCACATAAAAGCCTCAAGTCCCAAGGTACACAAGCGAAATAATTTAGGAATGAAAGGAGGAGGGAAAACCAGAGCATCTTTTTTTTTTTTTTTTGCAGTCAAAACTGTAACGAGTAAGCAAGGATTCTCTAGAAATGGAAGAGAAGGCAGTGCAGCCCTTAGCACAGTACATGTGGAGATGCAGAGAAGTGACATGACGTGGCCTGCTTGGTTATGTGGGGCACGTGAGGGGTTCACCACAAAGGCAGCAAAGGCCAGATCCGGAAGGGCCATCTGTAATTAAGGGCTTGGTTCTGTCTCGATTACCTCTAGAAGACAATGTAAGCTTTCAGTGCTACCTCAGATTTCCCTGTTAGAAAGATTCTCTGATGGAGAACAGGGGGCCGGGGAGGCCAGCTGAGATGGAGATCAGTTAGGAAGCTTTCTGGTAATGGAGGAGGGAAGTGGTGAGACGGGCACAGAGTAGCCGGCAGGAATGGGGGGGCGAAGACAGGTGGAAGATGCAGTAAGCGCGAATCTTCGGGACGTGGTGCCTGACTCTGTGTGGACAAGAGAATGAGAGCAAGAAATCTAGGCCGACCCCCAGGCTTTGGGCTTGGGCCTGTGGGTGGATTGTGCTGCTATTCACAGAGAAAGGGATATTTGGACTCAAAAATAGATTTGGGAGAGTTATCAGCAAATAGCGTCAGTCAAATGTGTGACCCCACACACGGCAGGTGTGTAGGATCAGAGAACAGAGGACCATGAGTGGAACTGTCAGGATCACTGTCGTTCAAGGGAAAATGTATATAAAACAGATAGGGAGTGGCCAGAGGAAGGTCATTTCGTGGGAGCGGAGAGAGGAGAGCATTTCAAGGTAAAGAAAATTAAATGTTTGAGTAGTGAGGAAAACAGGTTGGAACGGTAAGACAAGGTTAGCTGGTCAGTTGTATGCTGAATTTGGTAATGTGAAAGTAGCTAGTGTGTTTTTTTGTATGTTGTTATTTAATCTCAGCATGTCATGGGGAGCGAAAAGTGAATAGGAGATTATAAAGTAGGGTTGAATAGAGACTGTCAGGTTAGCCGTGACGTGGAAAAGAGTGAAGACTGTAGCCAGGGGCTGTGGCATGATGGGATGATGGTGGTGGTTGGCTGTTTTGTGCACGATTGGCACTTAAACATGCTTGTGCGAAGGGAAAAGAGACAAAATAGTACTGAGGTAAAAGGTGTAGAGAGAAAGAGGAGGCACTCGGGATAAGCTCTACAATGGGGAGGCGTGGGCACAGGAGAGAGGTGGGGGGACTGGTGTTCTCTTCTCTGAACCTGGACAGAATGACCCTCCATAGATATCAGCGTGTGTGATCTGTTCTCAGAGAAATAAGGAAGTTAGACACCCTTTCTTCACTCAAGTTCCTATAGATTTGAAATATGATTTCCCATAGTTTTTAGATAATGACCATTAAAATAAAAATTTAATAATCTAAAAACTATGGGTGTTTCCCGTCACTCTTGGCATGTCCTATACATTAATTATGTGTAGAATTTTTTCTCCTAGCACAATATCCTTTTATACCAGGCATCCAGAGAAGAAATGGGCTTCTGCTATTTCTGCCATCCAGGAAGAAATTTCACATACACCTTTTTGTAAATAAAGTAGAAGTTAAAAATCCTAGTTTTGTTTACATGCACTGAAGTTAAGCTTCTGGTGAACATGCTTTTAGGTGGAAATAATATTTCATAAGAAGAGAACGCCCTAGCTACTTTTCATATTACCATATTACCATCAGAGCCATACTCCTATGCCCCTGGTGGCATTGTCCACCCCAGAGCCTTTCAGAATAAGGGAAATAAGTAGAGTAAATGAATAAACACGAATACTCTGAAGCCAGTCACCTCCCTGCTTTCAGCTCAGTTTCTTCATCTGTAAACTTATGAATTTGAATCACATGTTATTCTGAGCTCATTTTTACTTTAATATTAGCTTTAGTATCTCATATTTTCCTTTAATATTAGAGCCTTTCATTTCATTTTTCTTACAGCGTTTTTTCAGGCTTATGGTAGAAGCAGCAGGTAGCTCACATTTTATTGGTAAAGTCACAAGAGACGATGTCCAGTAACAACATGGAATTGTTGGATCATGTTTCTAATATTGAAGATTTCCTTTGTAGAAAATCTTTTAGAGAGGGGCAGATTAGGAGCCTTTAAAATAGTAACATTATTTTTTAAAAACCGTGACTTCTAAAATGTATGAAAATGCAAATGCATTTAAAAATATATTCATATTTTTCTTACTAAGCAACATAATTACATAAAGCAAACTAAGACGTGTAAACAGGTTGCAATCAGTAGTGCTAATAGGACCCTGAGGCCGGGGCCTCCTTAAAAACTCAGACTCAAATTTTGGTTGTTCCAGTTGAATTATGAAATTTCTTCATTTTATTCTCCCTAGGATATTGGCTTGGCATATATAAACCACCTGGTGGAGAGAGGAGAATATGACATAGCAGCACGGTAATGATGACATTTTCACAATTATTTGCTATATAAATAGAAATGACGAAAGTTAACAATAAAATAAACCATTCTTTGCAGTTGACAGATTTTTTTTTTATATCTTTCTAACAGAGACAATTTTTGAATATTAATGGCTTCAACCACAGAATGAATTAATAGATACCATTTCCCCAACTATGTCATTTTCATCAAAGGGGAATTAGGTTTTTTTTCATTATTTAATGAGAAAGGTATCAAAAACCATGAAGGTTCTGAGATGTATAAGCTAACAGGTTAGCCCGCTACAGTTTCTTGGGTTCTGGCAGAAGACATGAGACTCCTGGGTTGGTGCTAACAGACTGTGTCAGCAATAGTAGTAGCCAGAGTACTACTGTAAGAGTCGTAGTAACGGGAGTATCAGCGTTTGCCCCAGATCCCCAGTCCCCAATCTCCACAGTGCAATGTAGGGTGGAACAGGTGACCCTGCTCGTGCAGTGGGTTGTGTTACAGGAGAGGAAACTGAGCTTAGGGTATCTGAGTTTTTTCTAGTGGGCAGTAAGCCTACCTACCCTTTGCCCTGGAAGACAACATTACCTTCATTGTACTGGCCAGTAAGCAAACCTGCCCTTTGCTCTGGAGGAAGACCAGGGCGGGGGGGGGGGACGGACGGGTATATGCATACACAAAGAGTGCAATGCGCACCACCCGAAGAATGGACATATTTGAAACTCGGACTTGCAGGGGGGGCAAGGGCAACATACGTAACCTAAACATCTGTACCCCCATAATATGCTGAAATAAAAAAAAAAAGAAAGAAAACCTCTAATCATAGTCTTCTGAAAGAGATTTGTCTTTAATTGTCAATATTTTATATTCATTTTTATAAGTTCTGTCAACTTATGTATATAACCAAGTAACAGTGATATCTTTGTTTTTATTGCCTCTTGAGATAGAAATTCGTCAAAACTGTGGGAAGAGAGATTTATCTAAACCACTGGGGAAAGTATCCACTTATTCAGTCTCTGTTTATTTTTTTATTTATACTTTCTTTCTCCCCGGGATGTTTATACTGCCAGCAAATGCCAGAAAATTCTTGGGAAAAATGCAGCACTCTGGGAATATGAAGTTTATAAGTTTAAAGAAATTGGACAACTTAAGGTAAGCAAAGCTTTAAGTCTTAATTTTTGCATATGCTATATTAATATTGAGATGGAAATAAAATTAAGATAATAGTTTTTTAGTAGAAAAAGAGTATTATCAGCTAGAAAGAAAAATCAAACTTTTAGAAATTAGTTTCAAAATATAAACCTAGTGTAAAAAGTATATACATATATAATAGAGTAGCATTATAATATTATATATTATATTATGCATATGATGTGCGCACTTTCTTATCTTTTCCCAGTTCTTTCTGTGTTTAGATGAAGTTTTCATGTTCTTTTTGATGACTTTTGAAAACAGATGTAATCTCCTCCAGTAGATTGTAAAACATGAGACTTTTTAAAATTTACTAAAGAATTAATGTATTTTTCAAATAATATTTTTCCTTCTGGAAGCCAGATAGAAAAATTTGACCACCTGGCTCCAGTGAATAATTTCGATATTTCATTTTTTCCAAATATTTCAACTTAATTGACAATATCCAAATCAATCAATAAAGTATTATTTGTTAAAGCATTTTTTTAGAATTTTCAGTATTTGTGGGCCTTTTGAATGCTGTCTTGAAGTTACGAATATGCTTTCAAAAATTCCCAGGTACTCGGCCAGTCAGCCCCGTGACTCTTCCTGGGTTTGCCCCATTAATGTTACTCTTCCCTGAAGGCCCCAACGACACTTCTCAGTGGGGCCACTGGGCTGTCCCTGTAGGAGGATTTCATCCCGTCTTGCGGCCCCATTTACCTCTATGGCTCCATGACCCAGACTTCTGTTTTGAATTGTGATGGTCCTTTCTTCTTGTATATACTCCTGACAATGATAACTCAAATTATTATAAATGCATTTCTTTCCCAAATTTGGCCCTTCTGCTTTCAGTCTGTGTTTATGAGAAACAATATAACCATTCCCCAATGCTTAATAGCTTAAAGCCACTGCTATTGATGAGAACATCTTACTTCCTCATTCTATAGTATTTAATCTCCAACTCTTGTTGGTTTTACCACGCCAATACCAAATGGGCCTCTCTCCTTCTCCTCTGGTACCACCGCCTTAACCCTTGCGCAAGCCATTGCAAGTGCTTTCTGATAGATCTGCCAGCAACCCTAGCCCAAATTTAGCAACTTAAAGAACCAAATCTGGCCAGGCGTGGTGGCTTCCACCTGTAGTCCCAGCTACTCGGAAGGCTGAGGTGAGAGGATCAGTTGAGCCCAGGAGTTTGAGGTTCAAGTGAGCTGTGAAGTCACCACTGCACTCCAGCCTGAGCGATAGAGCAAGACCCTGTCTTAAAAAAAAAAAGAAAAAAAATCTGGAGACTGGGCTCAGTGGCTTAAGCCTGGAATCCTAGCATTCTGGTAGGCCAAGACAGGAGGATCTCTTGAGGTCAGGAGTTTGAAGTTACAGTGAGTTGTGATCCAGCCACTACACTTTAGTCAGAGCAACAGAGCAAGACTCTGTCTCAAAACAAATAAACAAACAAATGAAAAATAAATAAATAAATAAAATCTGACTCTTACCTCCCTAATATCTATTGCTTCCCTCCTGCCTAACGAATCAAACTGGAATTCCTGTCATGACCCAAGCACCCCTTCCTCTCTAGCCTCATCTCCCTTTCAGTGACCCCCGTCTCACATCTCTGGGCCCCTCGAACCTCCCTGCACACAGGTGCAGGTTCAGGGCTCCATGCCTCTGTTCATGTTGTTCCCCTGCCAGGTGCCCTTCCCCTCCTTCCTGTGCCTGATAAACCTAGGGCTTTAGGAGGCAAGATTCTCTTCTGCTGCCACAGTGCTTTCTTAACCCCTCTCTTGTAACACCACATAATATCATTATTACCTGTTTAAATGTCTACTTATCTTCCTTCTGGGGCTGTGAGCTCCTTGGGGATGGTGACCCCAGCTCCATGTCCCCAGTACAAAACTATGGTATATAGGGCACTATAGGGTCATTGAACAGTATTTGGAAATTTGACTTTTAACACAGCACTGAAAATATCTGAAGAATACAAGCTTTATTATTCTTAATGTCAAAAGATGATTATGAGTTGTTAAAGGTTGATATACTCCAATTTAAGGAACGAAAAATGAGGAGAGGACCTGTGCTCCTTGATTACTTAACAAATTGACCTTTATAATCTCTGTGACCTTCTCCTTCCTATTATTTAGATTTTCATTAATTCATCAGAAAGAACAGAGATAAAGGTTAATCTAGATAATTTTTTTATTCATTCATACCTAATGCATGCGTATATACTTTTGAAAATATAATTTATTGTTAGAAAGTAATATTCCTTTGAATCTTTTCTCTTCAAAATAATTTTCCAATGTACTCTGTTGCCTTAAATTTTTAAAATAAAAATATACTTTTATGGTTTTTGCATAATTGGAATAGTTTTGTTTTGTCACTTTTTAAATGATTGTTTTTTTCCTTTCCCTTCCCTAGGCTATTAGTCCTTATTTGCCAAGAGGGGATCCAGTTCTGAAACCACTCATCTATGAAATGATCTTACATGAATTTTTGGAAAGTGATTATGAGGTACAGAATTCTGACATGGTCATAGTTACTTGTTCTCGATGGGAAATGTTAAAAATCAAGAAAATAATACAGTGGAGCAAAAGCAACTGGTTTTTAAAGGAAACGAATTTGTAGTTTGCATGTGGCAGATGAAACTGAGGTAGATAAACTCTGATGATAACTAATGTTTATGTAGACAGTGAAAACACCTAATCCAGGTACATTTTAAAGAATTTTTAAAGTTACTTCCTTCATAGATCTAAAGAAAAAGGGCTAAGTATCCTTTTATGGATTTCATAAATAGAATAGCAACTGTGAGTGCTTACCCTACTCCTAAAGAATTCAGAACCTTTTAAAGCCTGAGCTTCAGAACTAAGTTCACCAAAGGAGAATTGAAGAGAAATTAGAGAGCAGGATTGGTGAAGCGTATTAGAAATTATCTGTTTAGTTATTAAAGAGAAAGCAGTACATATATGTTATTTATGTACTATGCACTCTGTACTTTTATATGCATATTGCAATTTTATACTCCCAAAACTATAAGTAGTAATGTGTCAGTTTTACAGATGAGGAAACCAAAGACTAATGAAATTATCCAAGCCATACATTTAATAAATAATCATGCATGATTTGAATTTAAATTTAATGTTGCAAGCACCCACATGGACCATAACTTTTAAAGTTTGTTCATTTAACACTCATTTATTCAAGAAAAACATCTGTTTGGCACGTACTGTATTCGGGGAATGTGCTAGGCATAGGTTTACAAATATGAGGGAAGTGATGCCCACTAAGTTGACAGTTCATAGTCTAAGTCGCACCCAAGCTTGTAAACCAGTGGTTCTCAGCTGGGGCTGATTTTTTCCCCCAAGGGAACATTTGGCAATACCTAGAGACATTTTTGATTTGGGGGCTGGCGAGTTGGTCATACTGACATTTAGTGGGCAGTGTCAGGATGCTGCTAAACATCCTATGATGCGCAGGACAGTCCTCTACAATGAATGATCTGTCCTCAATTGTCAATAGCCTGAGGCTGAGAAACCCTAATATAAACAGGTGAATTATTGTATAATATCCTAGGTGCTCTGACAAAGCTATGAACAAAGTGTTGCTGAGACTCAGCCTTCTTCCCCTCTGTCCAGAGAAAACCACAGGATTTCTGTTGAGCAGGTTCTGGAAAAGGCTGACAAGCTCTTTCTCAAACTGTGACCAGTGCTGCGAGGATCCGTGAACCGGGAGCTGTAACATGTTGGACGCAGCTGCTGTATTCTAGCTTCTGCCCAATCTCTCTGATCTTTCATGGAAGTGGCGACATCTTCCACTCCTTTGAAAGTTCTGGGGCTTAACCCATTGATGATTTTTCACTTTGATTCTTCACAGTGTGAAGGGTTGTCATCGCTGCCTTATAGTGTTGTGATGATTCACAACTTGTCTCTTTCCAACAGGAATATGAGATGACTTGCAAAAGGTTAATATGTGGAAATAGGAAAAGGCAATCAGACTAGAAGGGGATTGAGAAAATGAATTCCTGTGTTTTAAGTGCTGAAGCACAAAACACCTTGTTAACATACATTTTTAACCAATAACTGATTCAATTTAAGGAGGGGTAATATGGCAAACACTGCGTTTTAACTGTGACATGACTTTAAATCTTTAAGATAGTGGTCCTTTACCCTAATAACCTAAGTTTGTGGTCAGTTACTGTCAACCAAGTATTCCTGGATACATAAGTTGTAAGCATCCAAATCCATGTATCACAATATAGTTTAATTACTTGTATAAGCCTGTATTCTTAGCATAGGAAGGGTCTAGGTGCTTTAGTGTGAATTAAACTTGAACAAAATATTTCTTAAATAATTGCACATGCTAATGGGGGTGGTTTGTTTCTTCATCTTCTCTCACTAGCATGTGTTACAATGTCATAATCCAGTCTATGCTATTGCCACAGAGCTGTTCCTTTCTAGATGTGTAAAGATTTCATAGTAATAGTTTCTGTCACTGACAGCCTACTAGAGGCATGGTTCCTATTCATTTCCTATTTGACTCAATTCAATATATGTTTATTTGGAACCTTCCATTGTCTAGAATTGGGCCGATTGCTCAGTTGGATCCAAGGGGGGAAAAAACAAAAAACACAGTCTTAGCTTTTAACAGGTTTCCAGGCCTACTGGGGAGACCATGTTAATAAGCTGTAAGCAACTAGAAAATAAGTAAGGTGGAACAATCTGTTCTATAAGACATCTAAAGGGAGAGAGACCATTATTGGCCGTAATTATTGAAAAAGATTCTTCAGCAAAGACAGACTTAATACTTGCCAGTATGTTCTCAGTACACAGAGTGGCCATCATAAATATCTTATCTTTGTACATCTTCCCAAAGGAAAGAGAATCATGAGTGATCTATGAAAGTGATGAAAAGAGTACAAACTTTATTTAGAAACACTGAAGTATACTATATTATTTTTAAAGTAATGCAATTTTAGCATCAATTTTTTTTTTATTTTTATGATTCTGTTAACAGTTCTTTCACATGATTCAACTTTTACTTTTTCAAGAAACTGTTTTAAATCCTGTATCATCAAAGTTATTCTATTGATTCATGTCTGAATTTTTTGTTCCTAAAAAAATATGAAGTGATACGATTTTTCTTGGAGGTAATGATACTTCAGAACTTGTTTGTATGGGGTTTCTAGTCACACGCGTATAGCTTTGCCTATTAATTTGCAGCCTGACAGTTGTTTTAAATAGTTAAGCTTTAATATTAATGACAAATGTTTACATGTTAAAAGTGGGAAGACTTCTGTGGCATTTCATTTAATGAATATTTTTTAACCTTTTACTTTAATGGACACTGAGGTGTACTATAACTTTGTTTATTCTATCATAACAGCTCCGTGATGGCTGTGTCCTTTTATAATGACGACCACAGGATTGATTTCATCAATATTTCTTAGGTAGTACATTTATGCAAAGGTACACAAAACCAGTTAAGCAGAGAAAAACCCAATGTGAAATGTAATAAATGTTTATTTCAGTTTATGGTGGGGTCATCATGCTTTTATCACACAATATTACTGGTCATTTGTCTTATTTTGTGTTAGAAGTTGGCATTACTGTGAGGCTATTACATGGATAGGGAGAAGAGAAAATGGGACCAAGCTTTCTTCTTTCCCTGAACAGTATTATTCCTAGTCTAGGGGCTACTGAGAGCTGCCAGTATTTGGGTGGAAATCTTTTCAGAGTCTTTTATTTTCTATAGTCGTAAGAAAACAGAAAGTATCATTTTGGTTCTACAAACATTTTAATGTTCTAATTACATTCCCTCCCCAAATCTCTAAGGTAAAATTGCAATTATGCTAATATTATGTAAAAAGTTGCAATTTAAATGAAAAATATATAGTCTATTGTTCTGGTCTCTCACCATCCTTCTTAGGGGTTACTTTAGTAAAAATTGGGTACAACTTTAAAGAAAACTGTATTTCTGATTCTTTTATGATTTCCTTCTTACCAAATCCTGGTGCTTTATAGAAACAACAATTATCGGACTGTTTTCGTTTCTGAGTATCATTTAAATAAATTCAGCAATAGTTCATTAAAGCATTAGTAGAGTTATTTAATGTTAATAATACAATTTTTTAAGTGATATGGACATTTTTACTTCTCTCTGCTGTCTTTTGAATACATTTTTTCCTAAAGGTTGTCAAGGATCAGTAAGTAAACTGCTCCACCATACTTTGAGTTATAAAACATGAGGGTTCAAGTTGAGAATCAGGAGGGCAGAAACTGAGCAGGGTACTGGCCAAGAATCAGCCATGGGAGGGAATTAGGGTCACATTAAGGGATCTAAGGTTTCTGTCTGAACCACAAAATTTGAGATCCAGATACAGCCAAGGTAAGGACTAGGGGATAAAGCTTGAGCCAAGGTCCTAAATGCCAACATAAAACAAGGGCTAGAAGTCAAGAGTGGAAGGAGGGCAAAGATGGAGAGTTGTTAATGATATAGAATGCCGGACAGTTTCACTGTGGGAGCTGCTCTGTCCCCAGCACCCCTCTGTGTACAGTTGTGCTGGCTGTGCGGTGCACTCGAGTGCATAGAAAGGTGGTGGGGAAAGTAGTTGACTTGGATAATATCTGTAAGAAGTTTAAAGATATCATCTAAATGTTATAGATAGTTCAAACTGAGGATGGAGCCAGTCAAACCTAAACTCTGTCTATGTAGTGCTACTTTATAGAAGGAACAGGATGCCTTTCTTAGTTGTGCATTTCATAAATATAGGAACAGCAGTAGATGGCACTACCTACTTAAATGTTAAATGGAGATTATTGCTCAGTACTCCCTGCCACCCTTAACCATCCTCAAACCCATAATGTGAAAATTGGTGAAATGTTTATTGACCAAAGTTTTAATCATAAAATTATTTGGTCTGTTACATGACTATTTTTAAGCATTGTTTAAACTACTAATATTTGGATTGTTCTAAGAAAATAGGAAAAACCAAACTCAGTTTCTCCCACTATACCCTCACAACACAGAATGCTCCTGTGACCCCCTGTCAGTAAGGACACTGCTCCACCACACTTTGAGTAATAAAACATGAGGAGCTAAAGGCTAAGCCGATGAGCAACGGCCAGTGATTTAATCAGTCATGCTTCTGTAATGAAGCTTCCGTTAGCGTCCAAAAAGGACTGGATTCAGAGAGGTCCCTCGAGAGTGGTGTGCCCAGAGAGGGCATCGAAGCTCCGTGCCTCATCCCACATACCTGGTCCTACACATTTCTTCCACCTGGACGTTCATCTGTATCCTTTGTAATTTTCTTTATAATAAACCAGTAAATGTAAGTAAAGTGTTTTCCTGAGTTCTGTGAGCTGCTCTAGCAAATTAGTCAAACCTAAGGAGGAGGTTGTGGGAACCCCAGTTTGTAACTGACCAGTGAGAAGTGAAGGTGACAACCTGTCATTTGCGGTTGGCACGTCTGAAGTAGGGCCAGTGCTGTGGGCCTGAGCCCTCAACTTGTGGGATCTGCGCTATCTCCAGGCAGGTGGTGTCAAAATGGAATCGAATTAGAGAGCACCCAGCTGATGTCCATTGCAGAACTGATTGCTTGCTTGGCGTGTATAGGGAAAACCCCTCTCCACCCCCTGGACGTTGGGGGCTGGGTGGGGCTGAAAAGTTCCAGCCCTCTAATCCTGCCTTAGTCCTTCCTGTGACCAGTCTCCATCCTGAAGCTCCCTGGTGGCTGCCAGCCTTGCTCCTCTGATCATTCCAAGGATTTTAGGAGTTGTATGCCAGGAAACAGAAGGAAGACCAAGTGTATATTTCGCAGTATCACAATTACTATTCCACTGAAGGAGTGTTCTTTTTCTGTTTTTCCCCTTTGTTCAGGGTTTTGCCACATTGATCCGTGAGTGGCCTGGGGATCTGTATAACAATTCAGTAATAGTTCAAGCAGTTCGGGATCACCTGAAGAAAGACAGTCAGAACAAGACTCTACTTAAAACCCTGGCAGAATTGTGAGTATATTTTAGTGCTGCTTTTTCCACATCAATCTACACTGAAAAGTTTTCATACTTTAAGATTTGGCGAACTCTGGGGAGGATGCCTTTTATGCTGTTTTCCTACATTTACTCCTAGTAAAAACTTTTCATAAACTTCACATGAACAACCAGAAAGAAAGGACAATGAGTCAAACCATATCACTGTAATGTAGTCTGTTTCCCAGAGGAGAGGAGCCCTAAGCCGCAGCAGCTGGGAGAGGCGGTGGTTAGGAAACAGAAGGGTGCCAGGTTTCAGACCATTCAAGCATCACAGTTTCCCCGTGAGCGAAGCTCTGGATTCTGTTCTTGGATCTTCAAGTTGGTTAATCTCTCAAATGTCAGATTCCTTATCTGTAAGATCACAGGTAACAATTACTTGTGGGATAACTTTTAGCTTTAAATGAGATGTCATAATAGAGGACTAAGTACAGTCAGGGCTCAGAAAATGGCAGCTTGGTTAATATTTTTCATATTTACTGGGCACTTGCAGTGTTGTAGGCTTTGTGCTGGATGTCCGTGCTACAGAGATAGATAAAGTATATTCATGCTGTCAGGGAGCTGTGGTCTCGGGAAACAAGAAGGGTACTGCAGGTCTATCCAAGAAGACTGTTCCTACGTCAGCCCCTCCTTGGCACCCCTACCACCTGAGCCCACGCCTCTCCCATTTTCTCACTTCTTTTGTTCACAACCAAGAAAGGGACACCAAAATGGCCTAGATCCAAGATTGCATTAGACTTTCTGAGAGAAGGCTGTGTTCATGGCATTCTGAGTTGGAACACTAATCACTTTCTCTTGGAAGCATTGTCCTAGCTGCCCCTTAGATCCTGTGGTACTAACTGTCGTTTCAGTTCAGTTGGCTTTCAGGTGCTGGTTTAGGGACTTAAAGTGAAAAACATTGTTTCAACAAAAAAGTACATTTCAATTTTATACAACCTCCTCTTTACAAATAAGCTTTTGAAATATAAACCATTCGTCAGGTGAACACTGCTTGTAGGAATTTTAACTGATTTTTCTATTGCTAAAATGAGAATTTTCTTCATTCTGGACTATAGTTTCTTTGATGTATGGATTTCCGTAAGACTCAGGAGGCTGAGCCCCAAATAAAGAAAATTTTTATTGCTTGGATATTGTAAATCTTCTGAAGTTTCAGTGAGAGAAAAAGCAAAGTGCTGAGAAAAGAATACTTATTGGCCAGGTATAGTTAAATCCCAAGGAATGTTTTTCTAAATAAAGTTAACTTCTCTCTCTGAACAAGTGTTTCCATTTTTAATATTGTGGAACATGATCTATGTGTGTGTTAAATAGAGTGGTTGATGAGTATTAATGAAAAAATTTTGTGTTACCAGGTACACCTATGACAAAAACTATGGCAATGCTCTGGAAATATACTTAACATTGAGACATAAAGACGTTTTCCAGTTGATTCACAAGCATAATCTTTTCAGTTCTATCAAGGATAAAATTGTTTTATTAATGGATTTTGATTCAGAGGTAACGTACTCTTTATTTTAGTACTGATATTTTTACTATTCCAAATTTTTAATAATTAGGCATATATCCAAATGCTAGACTGGTGAATCAGTCATGTAGCTTGCTGTATGCAGATCATGCTTAGAACACTCTTCGCCCCTCACTAGATTTATTAGTTGTTTTAGTAGTTGGCATTCAGGAATCCTTTCCTTGATGTGATTATTCTGTAAAAGCATGTAAATTAATGTGGAACTTGTAAAGGTGTGTGTGTGTGTGTGTAAAGCAATTTCCTGGTAAAACAATTTATATAATTCATAGAAATAAATTAGGCATATGCTTTGGCTTATTTAACCCTCTTAGACTACGTTCAAGAATTAAAAAGCTAAGTGAATTTCTGTTTTGATTCACTTATTACTGTTTTATTTCGTGGCATTCACAGATCCAGCATGTGTGGTTTCCATTGGTCTCAGTTGCTGCTCAGGTCTAGGACATGTGGGATGTGTTCTGTTATTGTAGGACAAATTTGAATAGCGGGCTGCTTAACTAATGAGTGGTTCCAGCCTCCACAGCTCACAGTGGCTCATGTAAAGTGGTACAAACTCTGTGTGTGTTTCAAAAACGGAAATCTAATTACAAGTGCTGGTGATAGTAATAACAAGGTTCATAAAACACACTGTTCTTATTCCAAAAACAGAAATTTTAGATAAATTGAAGAGTAGAACTCTGAAGTTTCCAAAAGGATTAATGCATTTTTCAATTATATTTTACTGTATTTAGGGGTGTTATGTGCTATATTAATCTCCACAAACTTAAACTTAACTTAGATGGAAGCTAGATCTACCTCTTTTTCTCAAAGATTCTTTAACTCATTTTTTAAATACTGGGTCAAGTCTTTAGGGCCTACAGATCTGCAAAGAATTAAGCAGTTCCAAAGAAGTTCATGTAGAGAGTTTCTCCCTCTGTAGCAGAAGCTGATTGACAGGATGAGATGCTAATACAGAAAGTAATTAAATTTTCCTCATATCCAGTGTCCCCTTATGCCAGCCTCCCCTTTGTCCCCACCCTGTGTCTCCAGACCTTAGTTTTGCATGTGTAGCTGTGGAAAAAAAAGATGAACGAGCTAAAACTAATTGCTATTCAAGAGTACAAATGAAAGGTAAGGAATCATAGAGTTTTCTGATCAGAAGAGAACTTAAGGGTACTCTACTCCCACATCAAGTGTGGAGCAGACAGCTGGGTGGCAGCAAGTCAGGAGCAGGACCCAGGTGTTCTGTGTGAGCCTCAGCCTGGTGTTCCTGAATGTTAAAGCTGATTAAAGCAAGTTCTAAAAGTCCGTGAGCTTTATGTCATTATGCAACTTCGGGTGTCTTATTCCTTTCCTGGCCCGTGTCCCCTTCTCCACATAAGGACCAGCTCCTTACATCTGTGGAATCTCGGAGGGTGGCTCGGTCAAGGTGCGGTACAAAAGGGAAGCTCATTTTCGTGATACTGATAAAGAGATGCTCTCCATAGCTACTGAGAGTCACATGAGAACTTGTGAAGGTATCTGAGACATCAAGGGGCCTAGAATATGTATAGTCAGATTGTTTTGTGTTTGCTAAGTTACAGCCAGGCACCGTTTTAGCAGTATGCAAAACACATAGACCTCAGACTGAGGCACATTTGAAAAGCATTTCTTTACAAATATCATTTTACATAAGGGCCACTGTAAAGCTAAGAGCCTCCTTAAGTATAGAAAATAAACTCTCTACCTTTGACTGTGGTAGCATATGCTCGGCACTGTGTTTAGTCTTCTCTTAAATAGCAAGTTTCAATGACTGGCTATTTTTTTGTGTTTCAGAAAGCTGTTGACATGCTTTTGGACAATGAAGATAAAATTTCAGTGAGTGCTTTTTGTTTTTATATGCGTTACCAGATGAATGTTTGGGACCACTGTAGTCATAAAGAAGAAAGATGTTTATCAGATAATTTTGCAGCTGTGTTTATGTTCTCATAACTCCACATTTAAACTCTTCTTTGTTCCCTAGATTAAAAAGGTAGTGGAAGAATTAGAAGACAGACCGGAGTTGCAGCACGTGGTAAGCATGACAGTCTCCTTCTTTTGCCCTTCTGATTGGTTGGTGGGCAAATCACCTTGCAGTAGTGATGAGAGGATACTGCCGTGAACTCTTCAAGGAGGTTAATACTCAGATTGGAGGTTTGACCACAAACAGTGTTTGGAAATGATTAAAATGTGACAGATGCTGTGAGTCTGGGGCTAGATTAATTCCAGATCAGGCACTTGCATTTCGACTCACAATTGAATTGTGATGGAAAAAGTTATGAATATATCTATATATAACTATAATATATGTAAATATAATATAATAACTATATATAATTATAATGACTATTTTTATGTTATATTGTGCCTAAGAGTAAGCACCTTCCCCTCTGTAGTTACCATTAAGTACAATCATGGCATAAATTATAGCAAAAGACAGTAGCACACAGCAAACACTAAGTTGTGCCAAGGAAATGCCAATCAATCGTTCTGGGTTTGGGACCACAGAGTGATAAAAAAAATAAGTAGAGCCTCATTTTTTTTTTGTCCCTCCACCTGGCAATAGCTAATCTCACTTCTCTTGTGTAGTCTTGGTGGTTGTGCTACTAAGGCCCATTATTCTAGATTTTCCTGGGGGCTACTTTGATTCTTTGCATTGCATAATCATGGGAATAAAGCAGGAGTTAATGTTTTCTATGTCCTGTAAAACTTATGCAGGAAAAGGCTTCAGTAGACAGGGATTACACCAGTGGGACTATGGGTATCAGATACGGTGAGTATGCTTGTGTCTTTGCCCATCTCCTTGCACCCCAGGAGGAGGCTCAGGGAATAAAGCATTTTATTCAAAAGTCAGTTTTATACACTGAAGCTTTTGAATACATGAGGATAGGAATGTGAGACACTTTTTTATTCTTTTGCTGTGCAGATGCTATTGCTATATCGTCCATGATTGGAAATCTCAAGATTATCTGCTTACCCAAGCAAGGCTTCACACTGCCGGCCACCTTTCATTTATAAAGCAGTGATTTCTGACCTACTTAAGCCACAAGACAGGATTACAGGCAGTAGCTATCTGTGTGACAGTGTAATCAGTTTAATGATGAGATAATGGCAGATCCCACACCGAAAGGGCTCATCTTCCCTGCCCAGACAGTGTATCGTTTGTATAAATTTGACTCGGCAGAGGTGATAGAGCCTCCCTGTCCTGTTTGTGCTCTGGGAAACAGCACCGTGTATCCCAGCTCACACACTGACCCCTGTGCCAGTAGACTGGCGGTGGTCTTCATCACACCTCGGCCCGGCAGATGAGTTCAGTCTGACTGCTTGTGCCTCTCCGTCTTGCCTTAGGGATGTGTGAACAGTTAGCCTGCGCAGGGGTTCTTTAAGGTGCATATGTCATGGTCAGGCTTATTTGTGGCTGTGAACAACAGCAAATGTCAAACATCATCAGCTCACTCATTTATAGTCACAGCTTCAGGCAGGGGCAGCTGAGGCTCCGTGTTTATTATGAACCAGTCCACTTGGATACGGTCACTTGAGATGTGAGTGCACTTGATGTGTTCAGTATGATTAAGTCTTCCTGCCTTCAGTTCGTTGTGAGGATTTTGTTTACATTTAACATTAACTAAACATTGAACACTATTTTCTAACATCTGAGTGTGATATTGATAAACTTAATATTTCCTGTGAGTAAAAAGTCAATTACCTACTGCCTTTGAAGTCCATTAACTTTTTCAGACAGCTAGTGTAAGGAATCAGTTTTGAAAATTGGTTCAGAACACCTGTATTCTTCTTGATTTTTACTTTTTGTTTTTGTTTTGGATGTCACCGGTGTAGGGAACATTTCAAGACTCAACAAAGAGGAGAATGTGGAATGTATAAGAATTAATTTAGCGCCTGCCACTTGAGTTTTCAAGAACGTATGCTAAACCCATAGCTCTACCCCCTTTTATATAAAAGAAGAGAATTTTTATAATCTAGGAGAACCACTAATCAATCATTTTATTTCTTAGCCAAAGCAGATGCTGATGACGATATTAACAATTATCATTCACATCTCTGTAGTGCTTAGTGTAGGCCAGGCATGGTTCTTAGTGGTTTACAAATGGAACTCATTTAATTCTCTCAACAACCCAGTGAGAGTTTTGCAGATAAAGAAACTGAGTCACAGTCCTGCCCTCCCAAAGAAGTTCTGCTTTCCACACCTCCATCACCTAGAGATTTTTCCTGAAGACTGCTTCTTCCCCAGCCTCTCTATGGGAGCTGTGTAGAACTAAAAATAGCAATGCTGCCCAGGTATTGCTTTTGTTATCTTAATATGCATGGACTATTCTTTGTTCCCTTTAGTATTTGCATAAGCTTTTCAAGAGAGACCATCACAAGGGGCAGCGCTACCACGAAAAACAGATCAGTCTTTACGCTGAATATGATCGACCAAACTTGCTTCCCTTTCTCCGAGATAGTACCCACTGCCCGCTTGAAAAGGTAAGGCACTGGCTCCCCCACTTATGCACTTCAGGTGAAGAGGTTGTCCTTGTTGGTAAGCTGTTTGTTGTTCTTCTCTTCCTATGTCTACTCATCCATCCCCATCTAAGGTAAAGACCGTTGCTCCCAAAGCAGTAGGTTTTGCCAGGACATTCTGATGAGAAAAGAAGGTATTGTTGGATTAGATTTTGGTGAGGAGCGCAAGCATTTTTGTGACAAGTGTAACTGGAGGAAAGGTTTAATCCAAGGTCTAGAACTCAATCAACCGTCAAGCAAAACTGATAGCAGGATCTGGAGTCCATTTCCCCGGATCAGAGTGGCACCTCTGTGTTCGAGTCTGGGAGGAAGGCAGACTGTCCAAAGCCAGAAGCAATTGCTACAGTCAGGAATCTGGTTGATAAACCTTGATTATAGCTTAGGTCCTACACCCTGTCTGCTTACATGCTTACTTTTCTTTCTTTCTTTTTTTTTCTTTCTTCTCTTTCTTTTCTTTCTTTCTTGGTCTCACTCTGTCACCCAGGCTAGAGTGCAGTGGCATAGTCATAGCTCACTGCAGCCTCGAACTCCTGGGCTCAAGCAATCCTCCTGCCTTAGCTCCCTGAGTAGCTGGGACTATAGGCACACGCTACCATGCCCAGCTAATTTTTTTTAAATTTTTATAGAGACAGGGTCTCCCTGTGTTGCCCAGGTTGGTTTTGTACTCCTGGCTTCAAGCAATCCTTCTGCCTCAGCCTCCCAAAGTGCTGGGATTACAGGCACCACCCCACTCGGCCCTGTCTGCTTTAAATATCTGCCTTCTGTGATTCTGTATTTCTCTGACACACTTCATTCCATTATAATTAACTGTTTTCTAGTCTCTCTTTCTCACTCTTCTGTAAATTCTTCAAAGACAAGGCTTTGTCTTATTCATTTTAGTAAGCCTAATACCCAGCACACATTACATATTTACTAAATATTTGTTGCCTCATGAGTGAGAGAATGAATGAATTAAACATATACAAGGCCTCAGGGCTAAATATGGACGAGTAAGTTTGTTAGACCCAGTTTCCCTCGGCCCCAGGAACAGAGAGGCAGTCACCGAGGCTGCAAAAGGCAAAGGAGTTTATTACCTCGCTCGAGCCAGGGTCCAAGTCCCAGAGCACCAACGCAGTGGCCTCCCTGCGAACAAGGACCCCGCCCTGGGGTATAGGCGAAGCTTTTATACCTTTTTTACACATGACACACCGGTGGCACACGACACGCAGGCTCCACACGACACATAGGACACACCACTCTCCCCCTCCCCCCTTAGTCCATTGGTCCCTTTGAAAGCGGCGGATTGTTTTGGCTCCTGATTGGTTGGCTCCAAGCCCCAGGA